>JAGGAT010000135.1:0-68740 GCA_017657195.1 Termitomyces sp. T70a | reverse complement strand
GGCTTATATAGCCCGGCTAGGTGAATACCCGGTAACGGTAATAGGGAGGACTGGGTAGGTAGAACTGTAATCACAAGGTAGATAACCACGATCAGTTAAGATCAGATAACGACCGTTACAGCTGGCGACCACAACCAAAACTCATTTTTCATTTCCACCCGCTACCACCAAATCGATGGCAATTTTGCCACATTCCCTCGTGATGGATGCAAAAGTGTTCTTTTACACCTTCTTGGGAATGATAGCAGATGTCCTCGACGTCATCTTGACCTACTTGTTGCCGGACAGGATACCCCAGAGGAGCATTTCCGTGGGTTCATATCATTCACCACTTTATGCTGCGCTCAAGTGTATCACCCAGCCGTCAAGTGTCGACTCTATGAGTGACGAGGAGATTCTTGAACTCAGGAAGAAGGCTCCTAGAATACAATCCGAGAACAATGTTCTAAAGTTGACGTCCGACGCCGTCGTAAAGCCCTCCCAAGACCTGCACGCAACTCGTGATGCACCAGAAGCAAATGTTCTCAATCTATTGTTTGCAGAGACGACTATCCCTGTCCCACGCGTCCGCCGCATTGTCGAAGGCAGTTCAACTGTTTGGATCATCATGGACTTTATCCCAGGTTCAACCCTAGCTGAAGTATGGTCAATGCTTTCAACTTGGCGAAAGATCTGCATCGCTTTCACACTGCGACGTTATGTTCGTCAACTCCGTCGCTTGACAGCGTCTGCCACGACGCCACCAGGTCCACTAAGTGCGGAACCACGGGAGTGTAATTCTCCTGTCTTTGGCATGGTCAGACCTGAGCGCGGTCCGTTTGCGTCGTATCGTGAACTTTCAGCCTTTTTCAATGAACGTCATAAGATGATGCTGGATTATGAACCTATTTCACAAGATGACCCTTTCAGGACCGAGTTTTTTGATGATTCAGGACCTCTGGTGCTGACGCATCAAGATATCAACCTTCGAAATATTATTGTAGATGAAGATGGTCGTCTTTGGATGATTGACTGGGCATGGGCGGGATATTATCCACAGCACTTTGAGTATGTGACAATGGCGAGACAGAATGAGTCTGAATGGGTTAGCGGGACAGACGACAAGTTTTGGCCGCTGTTAATTCCGTTTATCTGTGACCCGTATCTCCGCCAGGATCTTTGGTTGAGGCGGATATCGAAGATGTTGCCTATAGGTCGATGAGTATTAAAGACTGATTTTGTGCGCTTTTGACGACTTTAAAGCCTCACCAACGTCGTTTCAGAGTGATAGATCTTGTTTGTAGAGACGGCTATTGATGGGCAGGTAGATGAAATGGGTTAACACGACACAGAAAAACAAACCAATTTCTAAAGGTCAATCTATGAACGTAGAATTCCAACGAGCCGATTTCTCCAGTTTGTAGGTAGGAATGTTTTAAACCCCCAAAGATTAGGTGACAACTTTAGATTTACCTGGGATTGCTTTTGCCATGTGATATTGCATTCATTTTCAAGACCCAATGGTGTCTTGAAAACATTTCAAGGCTTTCATTCTGGCAAGTGATGAGAAACGTTACTCAGCCTGATATCAATTATGAAGATTCTATCATCAAACAGGTCACAGGACATAACTTGACCTTTTTGCTGATGGTATTGCATGGTTCAAATATGGTTTGGGTACACCAACAAAGTCCGGGCTATCATAACAATATCAGTCGAAATCATAATCTTGTGCGCAGGGGCCCCTTCATCCGTGAGGACTAGGTTCCGAGTACAGCAAAGGTAGATTGTTTGGCATTATGCACTGTCCTACTTGATTTTTCACAATCCTCGTAAATATGTTCTGCCTAGTAGGCTTTTAACTCCCTCCGTCATATGCATCTTCTGTTTCCACTCGTATTTTTTCAACATACAGATACAGTACCGTCCCACTACAGAATGATTAATTTCTCCGCGAGATTTCGCGCGGGATGTCAAGCCCACACGAATAGTTGAAATTACAAGCTACCGGCGTTTCCATGGCTTCCATGGCTTCCATGGCTTTCTATATACTTCGTAATCGCTGCCATGGCTTCTGCGCGAAGTTGTCGGAAGGTTTTTTTGTTTTACCCTTTTTCTTTTTACGTAGAACTTTGGATAAATCCCGGCGCATCTTAGACGACAAACCAGAGGTGTGGAAATTGATTCAAAAGTTCTGATCGTCTCCAAGGCCCCCCCCCCCCATAAACGGCTCATCATCAGGCCTGGGTAATACGAGTAATTCCAGCTGCGCGTTCGTTTAAAACATCGAGAGCATATCACCATACAACCTACATACCACCACTCAATCTACTTTTCCCGATTCCATAACCTCTTCTTGTTGCCTTTTGCTTTCCTCGAACCCGGACATTCCTCGCATATCTTCGGACTCGTGTAGGTCCGACTTCGAATTTATCCGACCAAAGGGCTTATATACCCAGTTCGACTCTCGCAGCTCCAATTTCCCATCTATCTATCTATCCGAGCCACACCATGATGCAGAAACAAACCTTGCTCTCCCTCGCGCTCGTCGCCACCGGCGCATTTGCACAAACGATCAGCGGACAGTTTGACTGTCTCCCCGCGGGACAGTACACGCTTTGCCAGAACCTATGGGGTATACGTACGTTTTATTCGTTTTCGCTATGTAGTACAACAACAAACAGACAGATGGATCGTAGAGTCTGGCGTGGGCAGCCAGACGTCGACTTTGAACAGCGCGTCGGGGAACAGTGTCGGCTGGTCGACGACGTGGAATTGGGCGAACAACCAGAATAGTGTCAAGAGCTGTGAGTAGAGACAGAATTTTGCGGATTGGGGTGTAGCTTAGGTTGCTTCAAGACGCAAACGTTATCGCGAACAACGCAAAGGGGAAACAGGTACAGTCGACAGTCAGATGATATTTTTTTTTTGGTGAGAATGACCTCCGTGATAGCTCCAAAGCATCCAATCGGCGCCGACGACGTGGAACTGGGCATACCAGTCGCAGTCTGCGGGTATCCGTGCCGACGTCTCGTGAGTGGTACGCGGTATATACATCACTCGCTCACCGTTTTTGGCAGGTACGATATTTGGTTCGGGACTGCGCCTTCTGGCGAGCCTGCTTCGTTCGCATCGTCCTATGAGATGTAAGGCCCGATTTTGTACAAGTGACGACGTGCTGACCCGCGTAAATAGTATGATCTGGCTGTCTGGCCTCGGCGGGTACGTCTGTGATTTTTAGTAGGTAGCACGAAGCGCTGAACATGACGGTAGGATTCAGCCTGTAGGCTCACAGATCGCCTCGGGCGTCTCGGTGGCGGGCCACACGTGGAACTTGTGGCGCGGACCCAACACGAACTGGCAGGTCATCTCGTTTGTTAGCGCGTCGGGCGATATCACGTCGTTCTCTGCGGATCTGAAAGAATTCTTTAGTAAGTGACGTGTCGCGTCGAAGAGCACATCTGATTGGCTTTTGAAGATTATCTTGTGGCAAACCAGGGTGTGGCGGCTACTCAGGTGAGTTGTTTCACAATAGTTGTAGGCTTTGGCTGATGATTATCAGTATGTACAAGCGATTCAGGCGGGAACGGAGCCGTTCACTGGATCTGCGGTATTGGTGACGAACAGCTATAGCGTGTCTCTTGCGTAGATGACTATAAAGAGCACGGTTACAATTTATCCAATAACAAAGAGCTGTAGACAGTTTTTACTACACCCGCGCACGGCACTGATGCAGCGTACACTGGAATTAAAGATCTATGTTGTCTACTCTTCCTTCTTGCTGCCAATGCGCTTTTCAGCTTCGGCAATGGAAGCGGCGTCTGTGGCGGGACCTGATGGGGGAGCTGGGAGAGAGTTAGTGGAGGGGCGTCAACGACGCAGCAGGACGTGCCTCCAAACATGCCAGCAGTCTTAAAGGGTCTCTTGAGATCGCCGTCTGGGTTTTTACCAAGAACGTGGATGGCGACGAGTTTGGCGTCGTAGAGGTTCTTGAGGGTCATGAGTGCCTGGATAAAAAGGGGCTGCGTGTATTTCAAGTAGAGGTGCATGAAAGCCATCATGGCGATGCCCATGTAGGCGGCACGGAGCTGAGGAGGGAATGAGGGACGGGATAGGAGGAGTAAAGGGGGTGCGCACGAGCTTGGATGTTTCTGAGAGGTCATAGTCGCGGACGGTGGTTGTGACGAGTTGGCCGGGTTCTTGGGACTAGAGGGGGTGAGTCGGGACGTAGACGGGGCAGAGATGACGCACAAAGGGAGAGGAGGCCTCGACTGGTAAAAGTTAGCGTGGGAAAGGAAGGGGGGACACGGGACTGACCGTATTTGAGGACAGACTGGTCGTTCTTGGCCTTGACCTGGGAGAGTGAGTGGGAGAGAGGGAGGGCTGGAGGAATGTACCTTGAGGGAGACGTAGTAGTAGGTGGCGATGACGACGACCTGTGCGACAACATAGGCGATGCGGACATAGACGAGGACCTGGGGATCGTCGAACGGGATTTTGCGCGCCACTGGGACGCGGTGAGCGAGGCACGTGCAGGACAGAAAGACGCGACGTACCCTGCATGGCGCCAAGGGAGATGGCGAGGTTCTGGAGGCTGCTCATCGTCGTGTTTGGCTGCAGTTGGCTGCCACGCAAACACTTTTGGGTGGTGTTGTCGCGTGTTTGCAGCTGACGTCAGTCCCGACCACGATGAACCACGACCTCTCGCGGGCGACGTCCAGCAGACTCGGTTCGTCCGTCTCGCGCAACCAGTCGCTGATCAAGAAGAACACTGCGCCCCACGATCTGCAGCCGTCCGACGTGCTGATCGACCGATTTGTCGCCTGGAAGGCCATTGTCAAGCAGCTCATTGCTTATTTCGAGGCAAGACATTGCGTCCGCCCTGCATCTCTTCTCACACTCTGTCCAGGGCATCGCCGACATCGAGAACAACACCGCCAAAGAACTCACGCGGCTCGGTGCAGTCATCCAGGTCCCGTTCCGGGCCGGCCACCAGTTTCTCGGCCAGGGCGGACTGCAGGACATTTATTACGGCATCCGTGACAACACGCGCATCGTTGCAGACCAGCACGCAAATCTCGGGCGCACCATCGACAGCTCCATTGTACAGCACCTCCAGAAGCTGCGCACCGAGATCAAGGCCCACATCAAGGTGCGGTTCGCCTCTGTGCCCGGCCCGGACTGACCCTGTTGCAGAATGTGCAGAACGACACGGGCAAGCTCGCAACCAACGTCGCCAAAGAGCGCGAGCTGTCGATGCGGCTCATTGGCGAGCTGTCGAGCAACATCTCCAGCTTCAAGAACCGCCCGATGAGCGTCACCCACAAGACTGATCCGTGCGTGTCACATCCTCTCTCTCCTGTTTGGCGCCTGACCCAGTGCAGGTTTGTCAGCAACCAGGCCGTCGAGCGCCAGCTGCAGCGCCAGGTCCACGAGGAGAATCTTCTCCAAAAGTCAATCATCATCATGCAGCAAAACTCGGCTCACTTTGAAGAAGGCATCGTCCGCGCCATCCAGTCCGCCTGGCAGACCTACGACGAATGGTCGGCCCGCGCCAGTCTCGCCATCCAGGACTCGTCACGCGCCCTTTCCCTCCGCATGTCCTCTCTCGCCCCGGACCGCGAGTGGATCTCCTTTGCCGCCCGCTCAGACCACCTCCTTGACCCAGACACGCCCCTCCGCAACCCCGCAAACATAAACTACCCCTCCAAAGCCGATCCATCCGTCCTCCCTGTACACACTGGCTACCTCGAGCGCAAGAAGCGTTTCACCCGTGCCTACCGCGAGTCCTACTTTGTCCTCACCCCCGCAGGTTTCCTCCACGAGTACCAATCCAACGACCCCGCCACCCCCGAAGGAATCACCCCCATGTTCTCCCTCTTCCTCCCGGCGTGCACCCTCGGCCCCCCGTCTGTCTCCTCCAGCAGGTCCCACAAGTTCCACATCGAGGGACGCAAGGACGGCACAGGCACAACTAAAGCTGGCGGTCTGGCCGGCTTCAAGGCTCTCACGGGCACCCAGCATGCCTGGAGCTTCCGCTCCCGCAGCAGGGAGGATATGATGGAGTGGTGGAACGACATTAGGATGCTCTGTGCTCGCTATCTCGTCGCGAGCGAGCACATGGAGCGTAGTGGGCCTGTTGCTGCTGCCGTTCGTGCTGCGGGGTACACGAGCGAGGACGACGACGAAGAAGAAGAGGGCAGCAGTATCGAGGAAGAGCTGGAGGAGGAAGGCGTCGACGACGATACCTATGAAGAAGCGATGGAGGAACTCCCGTCATATTCTCGACCAGAGAAGAGTTCTGCCCTCGAGATTGGCCCCAATGGATATGCTGTCAGTGTATCCAGTCGTGCCCATTTTCCATCCGTACTTAATTTTCGCAGAAACATGTAAACAACGACCCAGGTCCCAGTCACGTATCCATGGGCGACGGCGCCCAGCCCGACCCCGACGCTAGCGCTAATTCTCACGCTAAACGCCAACAACCGAGCGTGCGTCAGCAGGAAAAAGCGCCAGAGGGTCGCGAGCCCCGGTTGCCTGCTGAAATGCACGATGCGTTATGAACCTTGGTGCGTGCGCTTGTCTGTGTGGCGCTCGCTGTCGTGGTCTGGATCACTGTAGGAGTGTTCTTTGAATGTTAGAGGTATTGTAATTTCTTTTTTACCTAGTGTAGAGTGTATTTTTGTACTTTTGTGTAGTCGATGGGAAACACGTCTTTGATTTCTACCGGGCTCGAGGACAACCATGACGACGCCCGGAGTGACATCAGGGCGTGCAAGGTCATCCGTCACTGGTCCCTTGTCAGTATCCAACTTTCTCCCCAGGATAACGTTTCGATGTTTTACTCGCACGCGGTCTATGTTTTTCATGATCGCATTTTCCTCGCATTCATCCTCACGCCCAATGCTATCCGTTGCCGAGGTCTGAACCCGGTATTGAGGTTATCACAGGCAGGTGTCTGCGGTGCAAAACTATTGGAGCCCAGGGTTTCCACTTTTCTCAATTTCTTTGATTCATGTTATATATTTAGTATGCGTGTACTGAGTTGTTTTTGTCGTCTCCACGCGCAGACTAAACAAACGCCACGGTTGCTGGAATCATAAAGATAGATTGACAAGGATGGTGCTAAGAGGGCGGATGTCTAAATTCGATCATGTGCCAACAGTATTCGCGCCTCGCGAGCTCTTTGTCGTCATGCGAGAGGAAGGGAATGAAAACGTGTAACTCACGGAGTACGATTAGGACACCATCGATAGCCATTTCCTTGATCCGCATAGCCATCATTGCACGAGGCATCTTGCCATACCAAGAAATAACGCAAGTAACCACTCCCGCGACGTGAGGAGCCGCCTATTTTAATAATTTGTCATCGGAACTACGATGATACGGACCATCGATGTGCCGCTGACTCGAGCAGTCTTGTCCTTAGATTAAATTGTCGCAGTAGTGATGTGATCTTGCTACCATGGGCAAACAAGAACAAGTCGACTCCGGAGCTTCCGTCTGGTCGATCCTGGATGGTACTGGCACCAACAGTTATTACCCTGAGCAGACGAGCAGGAGACCGAGCCTTTGCATCTTTTCCATGATTTCCCGCTGCGGCCTGAGCAACGACGCGCCCCAGTTATTAAATAGTCAGTTTTATTTTATTTTTTTATAAACTGGAATTTACCCACTCAACAACATGAATTCTTTTTGCGATCAGCTAAAAAAAGTCCGAGGTTGGATGGCCACTAGGGAGAGAGACCGATTGAACAGTTTCATCCACTCGGTCATCGCTTTCTGTTCTTCTCCGAATGAAATGCAGCCCATCAAAGCTGGAAATTAATTCCATTTTGGATCACAAAGAGGTTGAGTGTCTTACAGCCCCGTACTAAATATTTTCCTAGTTTAAAAAGAATAAATACTCTGGCGGCATAAAATACAGTAGGCGAAATACGTACCCTTTTATTTGCCCTACCTGGACTGCAATCATATTGGCTTTCTTTGCAAGCCCGAATCGCTTGCCACCCGCAACGGCTCTAAAAGCCCAAATGAGCCATATTGAACGATAAACTTGACGATTGTGACTCACGCGCACTGCGTCCCATGGCCATTTGTATCCTGCTCTTGCGCGGATGGTTTCTCATAGATTCATGCATTGTTGCCACGAAACGTCCCTCCCCATATTACACGGCCTTGGAACTCGTCCTGTATTTTGAATTTGGCACCTGCCAGACGGGGAACATGAAACAAAGCACTCACATGTTCCTTATATACACCTTTGCAACAGCCATCAGTAATCAAGGTCAAGGCAAAACATGGAGATTTCACATGCGTAACAGTGTCTGTGATAACATTGTATTGTTGAATCCCTAACCAACAGTAGAAAAACTCACCAGCAACATAAATGTCAACGCCCAACCCAGCATTCTCATCGATAGAATATCTATTGGTCCCTTGGGCGACAAATCCAGTTAATTGCCTTTGACATAGACTTACTTTCATCGATTCGGGTCAATGAGGTCAGACGTGAAAGTCCCCATGGCGCACGCTCTCTGTGAATATATCAGCTTTCAATAATCAGGATGTTATGGAGATGACAAACGAACTGGACTTTTAGCGCCTCAAGATCGATCACTGCGTCATGGGTGATGGACTTTACTGCGGGGTTTTGTCTCAAGGATTCAACTTCATCTTTAGTTAGAGAAGCTATCGAAGAGTAAGAGCTGAACTCGTATCAAATTTGTCGATAGTGCACAAGGGCTTACCAGCGAAGCTATTGATCACATCCCATTTGCCGTTTGCCGGTATATTTTCCGCCCGAAGAAAATGATCAACCTTGACGTTGCGATTTAGTCGGACAATATAATCTTTGGTAGACGGACTGCCGAGTCCTAGAACTTGGACAGCCGATATAGGAGTTGGAAAGTATATAAGTAGGACCAGCCAAATTGCCGTCAAACAATAGAGTGATACACGCATTTTTGTGCGTTATGATGTACAAATCGGCTTGTCGAGAAGTCGAGACCCAGAGCACTCAGTAGGGAAGTTCTTTCACAGCACAGCTTGCAAAAGATAGAGGGAAACCAAGTCCAGCTTGTAATCGTAGAAATGTGGAAAAGCATTGAACACTCAGAGTCCTTTATAAACCTGTCGTCAGCATCGGTTGGATGTTCATCAATTACCGGAGCAGGAACATGAACCATCAGTAGATGTGAAACACCGTGCCATTGCCGGTAAACGTTTCACCCTCCCGTCAATGGCCATAGTTGTACTTTCAAGGTAGTCTTGCGTTTCGGATAACGGCCTATCTCCATGTAAAGACATCAAACTACGAAAATAATCATTCCAAGATTGTATGTCTTCCAAGCCTATGACCCTAGTTCACCAAGTTCCATCTCTCTCTTGCTGCTCGAGCATTCGAGATAGCATGGTGAATAGCTGGCGCATGAGGTGTGTCTCGATCAAAGGTGACTTGGCAATAGGTTGGGAGAAGTCTAGCTAGCAAGTTTGCTGCTGCATTGTCGAGTGTGTCGAAGAAAAATGTCAAGCCCTTGGAAAACAGCAAATGGGACAACAATATTATGTATCGATGTTTCGCATGCATACGTCGTGTCCACCAGAATAGCAATCTTTGTTAGTTTCGGGCAGTGGCAGGAAAAGAGGCGAAGATGATCAAAGGTAAAGGTCACGGACGAGGACTGGTCCAGCGTGGACGCGGGGCCAGTTCTAAAACTTTAACTTTGATTGAAGGAAGAGAGCATGCAAGTTCCTCTATGTCCTCGGTTGAATAGACGAGTTGCACTTCCGTATCCACTCGCAATCGAGTCAGTTGATAGGAGAGGAATCCTCTCAGCGAAGAAAACAAGGATCGTTTGTTCTGCACAAAGGAGCAGAAGATCAGTGACTTCTGGACATTTCTTTACTATTGCAGGAAACACGGAGGAGGCTGGGTTCTCGCTGCAGATGGAACTTTCAACAATAAGTGATGGAATGTGCAACGGGAAGTGCTCATCATCCGAAAGTCGAGAAATCGTGTACGAGCATCCTGAGATTGCCAGCCGGGTAAGCACTGGAAAAGCCCCCTTTCTGAAAGGACGAGGAAGAGTGTTTCCCTTTGCATGCACTGGAGGATGCCCCAGAACTGGTTCGGATTTCTTGGAGGGCTTGGCACATGGATAGCGACTCAAGTAGCGTATATGACACAGTAGAACAACAGTCCTTGAGCATGGAAGCTCTTTGAGAGCCACAAACGTTGTGAGAGAAGATCGTCCACTGTGACTCCATAATCAACCTTGAGCTCAACAAGACCAGATAGTTGTTGGATGGGGTTGGTAGGAATCAAAGGGGTAGAAGGGTCATCACGATCTTCATAATTAAAGGACCATATGTGCCACCGCTTCACAGTTGAGCGGAAGAGGATGGTAGCTTGTCGTGTGTCCTGGTCAACAACAGAATCCAGGGTGTGCAGGTACGGAAACACGTCAGAGACAGGCCGATTTCTAGAAATAAATTCAAGCACGGAATACATTGTTTCGACCATGAATTCTGTATCGCTATATGAGACCCAGTTAATTACCAGTGTATGAACAAGCTGTGAACATTGAAGAAAACGCGGCCAGTCTCAGGAAAGGGGAGGCTAATTTGAGAGTTAGAAAATGCGAACGGACACTGAAAATGGGGCTATTCACGTCGAATCTTTGTTCAAAATCCCATGATGCAAGGATCCTCAAAAGCCTTACAAATTGCTCGTCTGTTTCCACCCATCCTCCACAACACGGGTTTCGCCACTTCCACCCACAATTTTTGAACTCGCATACCCATGGCGACAGAATGTAAGACAGAAAACGACAAAATGAGATGCAGCAATTCGGGAGTATTGAGCACTTTGTTTGTATCCATCTTCACTGAGCTCCCAAAAGTTTGGAATATGATAATTGCCGAAGGTAATTGATCAGCCCGTGCCTTATGTAAGGTTTTGATGATTTCCCTCGAGTGTAGGTCCTGGAATCTTTTCGTTCTTGACCCTTGATATCCCCGTCATCATTTGTTTCAAACTTCATTCCATCACAAGCTGGTTTACCTTTTCTTGATTTCCAGTAACATCAATCGTGGCCCCACTATGTACAACATCAACACCCGACACTTCCAGGGCTGCCTATGCGAAGGAGAGAGGTTCATCTTTTCTCATCCATCATTCATTAGCAAGACTAATAAATACTGAAAGGTCTGACAACTGGGCTTATGTTTGGCCATTTTTGCTACAAAACGGATAGAATCACAGTTCATCTTGCAGAATTATAAAGTTTGACCCTCTTCTGCTCTCGCCTGGCACTGTGGCAATTTCGACCCATCAAGACAGCGGCGACCTCTTCTACTCGCTAGAACACAGACTGCGTCGACCTTTTGTTCATCATCATGTGGTCTCCTCCGTGATCATAGGAGATAATGATAGTAGGACATTCTGCGCCTGTATCAGTTTGATGCCATAAGTATCGCGCTTTAAGCCCGTTGTTACTGATTATCTCTGTCAAAGTTTTATTTTACTAGTTGCGGAGCACAACGACAATTGAATTCAAACCGATGTCACATTTCCATATACTCTGTAGAAATGCGGTTAACTCCTTCTTCCAAAGGCTCCCCAGCGGGCACATCAAAAAGTGCTTGAGGCCGAAAGCCGCCCACGGATCCTCCCGGTTGAAAAGGCTCCAGGACTACACGTCGCACCTCCAAGCAGATATCTGTGATCAACGCGTCAAGTCCAGTCTCTACGATGGCTAGAAACCATAATGTCTCAGATTCGCCTCCTTACATAACCCTCCACAGCACGATGTACTCAACGCAAAATTTGCTGCACTTTTTGTCAATTTCAACGACCAAACTGCGCAAGTCTCACCATCCAGGATTCCGCTCGCGCCCTTTCTGTATGTCCTTCATTGCCTCAGGTCGTGAGGGGATCTCCTTTGCGGCACGCTCAGACCTAGATACATACCTCCGCAACTTGCCCCAACATCAACTACTCCCAAGCCAATTCCTCCGTCCTCCCTGTAAACACCGGCACCTCGATCGCAAGAAATCCATAAAGATAGCTAAGGGATTGTTGAGGAAAGTGATGCAAGTCGGACTTTCTCATACAACACTGTGTGTCGGGCCGCTACAGATGCGTTGCCTCGTATGGTACGTCATTCTTGTAGATGTAAGCAGGAGACACTGATTGTCGAAAATGTCCACTTTTTTGCAAATGAGGAGTTTGTCTTGCAATTGGCTTCATGACGGGGAGCTACTACTACTAGCAAGTGATTTATTACGGATTTATACCTTTCCTTTCCATTCTGATAGTGGAACGCAATCGCCCACAGGTACGAGAAATGCCGGGTACCGCTCTCCAGCGACATCAGCCGCTTCAACGAGTTGTCGAATGGCTTTGACATCCTCCGGTACCAAGGCAATCTCCGCACTGAGCGCATTTTCCTCAACACGCTCAATGCTGCGAACACCGGGAATGGGAATGACTGTCGTAACAAGAATGAATAACATAGCCAAAGAAAAAAGGCCCAGGTGCAATGTTGGACGTACAGTTGGGATGTTCCGCAAGGATCCATGCGAGTGTTATCTGGCTGGCTGTAGCCTTGTACTTGTCTGCGAATTTTTGAAGCTGGTCAACAATCTTCAAATTCTTCGGGAAGTTTTCCTCCGAGAACCTGGGTAAGATCCTCCTACCGTCGCCCTCTGCGAAGTCGGCAGGGGATTTGAACCTATACCATATCAACCGTCGTTATGACGGTTAACCCTGATCCGTATGTCGACATACCTTCCGGTGGTTAGACCCCGTGAAAGTGGGGAATATGCAACGATGGCCATGCCTGCTTCGTCGATAGCGTCTGAAAAGCCGGTCTTCTCTACGTAGAGTTCGAAGGGACTGAACTCCATCTGTGCTGCAATGATCTTCTCTCCAAGTCCAGGAACTGCCTTTGCCCGCTTCAAAGTTGCGATGCTCGGCTCTGAAAGACCAATCCATTTGATCTGTCCGCTCTTGACAAAAGGTCGCAAAGTTTCGAGAACGATCTCAATCGGGACCTCTGGATCTACGCGGTGCTGGTAGTACAGGTCGATGTAGTCCGTTTGGAGCCGTTCCAGCGACTTCTTCAACTGCTGAACAATATATGAAGGCTGACTGTTGGGCTTGAAATCCTTCTTAGTTGGGTCAAATGAGCCGAATTTGGTAGCAAGGAATATTTCGGAACGACGGCCAGTTTTGACGAACCACTCGCCAAGCAACTCTTCACCTGTAGACGATATATGGCTGAGGTATGCGTAATTACGACGTGCTTACTGTGGCCGTAGATATCAGCAGTGTCCCAGAATGTCATCCCGCGGCTGGCTGCATAAGTCAACATTTCGAAAGAGACTTTGTCGTCATTAGCGCCGTAGATTGAACCCAGGGCGGCTCCCGAACCCATCCCTGAGCGGCAGTGATACATAGTTTACATGGAGTCGTATGCATTACCACTCACCCATAGTTCCGAGACCTATAGTGCTAACGGATGGTCCATTCCTTCCTAGGTTACGTTTTCCAAGAGGCATCTTGAAGGCGAATAGATTACCAGGCCTTATATACTGTAGAGGCACAAACAGCTGATTCATGTGTGCATCCTATGACTTCGAATGAGACTTTCCAACGATAAGTGATAAACTCTCCGAGCAGGCTTGTTCCTTTCCCAAGTTTGTGTATACGGCACATGGAGAAAAGCATGATAAGAGTTGTAGGCACCCACGACGTGTGTAGCGTGTGATATTCAGTTCTCTTCTTTCTGTGATGCCTTTCCGCTGATCCCACGTCGGTCATTCGTTCGAGGGTCTTTTACATTCATTCCCAGGCCTCAGGAACAAATCTCATTGACAGTATATGATTCACGTTATCCCACCGAATTCCCTACCCACCGACGGTATCTACACGTCCTGACGATGTGTTACTTGTTGGATAATCCAGTTATTTCCGCGCATCTGATCATATCACTCACAGGGACGCGCAACTTCTCATTTTTGCGTCCATAGTCCCGTACCTTGACCTATTCGATATTGTAGCCTCATTTTTCCTCGCCTCCGTCTACACGCGAATATCAGTCGTTTCCCTCTCATTGACGCCCAACTGCTCCTAGGTTCGGGACGATGAGAATTTGAGTACTCTCCTTCCCACATGTCTTGCTCTAAGATTCAATCGATTTGGGACACTGGATAGATTTAGAAAGGGTATTTACTCAGACTGAAGATATATATATTGACAATCAAAAAAGCAACTCTTGGGCGCATGTATCAAATCGTGTGAGATCAGTCAATCAACAACTGATACTCGGTCGCTGTTTCTTAGAAGTACGTGTACCAAGACGTCAGATATACCCTGCGAACCAATAATAAACCATGGCGGTGAACGTTTTTTTCTACCGAATATTTTCTCACCATTTATCCGTTCATGAAATGACAAGGAAGAAATCTGCTTAACTTGGCGACCACGCTCATGCTCTGTGTCGTGGTCTGAATCAGTGTAGGGGTGGTATTTTTGTACTTCGTGTAGTCGATGGGAAACACGTCCTTGATCTCTACTGGGCTCGAGGATAACCATGACAACTCCCGGAGACTTGAGACATCGGGGCGGGCAGAGTAATTCCAATTACCCAGCTGTCCCTAGGTACAACTCGCACACGGTCCCACGTCTTGCATATCATATTTTCCTCGCACTTATCCTCATCGTTTCCATTCCAATGCTATCCGTCACCTTCATCTAACGGGCCTGGAGTCGGCTTTGAGGTTATCACAGGCAGACGTAACTTCCACGACCTGAACTTTCTAAACCATCAACGACAAGATGTCTGCCGTGCAGGTTTTTTGAATAATTTAACATTTCATACATATCGTAATGATAAGACGAAGATACGAGGCCAAGGTACTATCAAAATAAAACTATTGGAGCTTCCAGCGCCGGCGTGGCTGCGAGCTGTATACTGGCCAGGGTTTCCACTTTTCTCAATTCCTTTTACTCGACTTTTGTTGCCTGAAGGACTATCTCTGGCTCAAGGCTGATGGACTTTACAGCGGGGTTTTGCCTCAAGTATTGAACTTCAGCTTTGGTTAGAGAAGCTACCGAGGAGTAACTTACTATAATGGCCTATCTCCATGTAAAGATATCAAATGAAAGATAATCGATAATCATTCAAGGGCTGTTGCGTCTTCCAAACCTATAGGGCTAGCACGTTCCCCATCTCTCCTTGCCCCACAAGCATTCGAGATATCCTGGTTGATATCCGGTGCATGAGGAGTGACAGGAGCAAAGGTTACTGGTAGTAAGTCGTGAGAAGTCCAGCTAGGAATAAGTATCATGACAGTGAGCTGTATACCGCCTAGGTTCCAATTTATATCCTGCTCTTGCGCAGATGGTTTCTCATAGATTCCCCTATTATTTCCACGAAACGTCCCTCCAGAGCTTACACGAACTCGTCATGAAATTCAAAGTTGGCATCTGCGAGACGGGACCATGAAGCAAAGCACTCACATGTTCTGTATATACATACACCTTCACAAGAGCCATCAATCATCAAGGTCAAAGTAGAACATGAAGACTTCACATGCGTACCAGTGTCTGTGATAACATTGCATTGGTGAAACCCAAAGTGTTCAAAAAACAACAGTAGAAAAATTCACCAATAACATAAATGTCAACACTCCACCCAGCATTCTCATCATGAATATATATATATGATATTTCGGCCGAAGGTCAAACGTGAAAGTCTCCATGGCGCATTATGTCTCTGAAAATATCAGCTTTCAATGATCAGGATGTCATATAGAGGACAGACGGACTGGGTCGTTGTTGTCTCAAGGACTATCTCTGCATCAGGGTGATGACTTGACAGCGCGGTTTTCCCTCAATGCCGCAACTTCAGCTTTGGTTAAAAAAACTATCGACGAGTAAGGGCTGAATCAGATTTGATTATTCGTTAGGGCACTAAGGCTTACCAGCGAAGGTATCAATTAAATCCCATTTGCCGTTTGCCTGTATATTTTCCGTCTGAAGAAAATGCTCAACATCGACGTTGCGATTTAGTTGGACGATATAATCTTCGGTAGACCCGACTGCCGAATCCTAGAACCTTGACAGCGAATATAGGAATTGGAAAGTATGGAAGTAGGACCAGCCACATTTCCGTCAACGCATTTTCGTGCGTCGCGACCAGGAGCATCCAGCGGGGAAGTTCTTTTACAGCACTGCTTGTAAAAGATAGAGAGAGAATGATTACAAGGCCGGCTTGTAATTGTGTAAATGTGGAAAAGTGCATCCGCAGAAAGATGAACCATCAATGATAAGCAACGTGTCCTTGCCGGTAACCATTTCATCCTCCCGTCCTTGACCATATTCATACTTTCATAGTATTCCGACATTTCAGACTGAGGATGAGAAGCGCTGTGGGGTCAGACGTGTTGATTTATTGATGGGCCAGACACAGTTCATGGGTCTTTATTCGTTAGCACCACAGCCGGATGTTATGTTCTGCACTCAGCCTGATGTGCTGATGCTTAGGCGCGGTGAGTGCTGACGATGTATACCCTGGATCAGCAATCGTCATCGGTCTGTTTCCACCTCTTTGTGTGATTATACCTCTTCAGCGTCAAATCAAATGACGTTGTCGTATTAATGATTGTCTTTTCTTTTATTCAGTATGAAGATCCCTAACCAACTTGTAAGTTGCAATTTATAGTCAACCCACACGAGGAATGGTAGTAGCTGGATTACCGGGAAGTCTTTTGGTAAAGTTTCGGTCTCGATGTCTGAGTGGTCCAGTTAATACTGGCTCGACAATGCACGGTCACCAGGTCACAGTGTCCTTGTCACGGCCTAACTTGGTTATGTTTTACGGTCCCAAAACTCATCCGTTAGATTGTATGATGATCATATACCATGTAGTATTGGTGTCTCTTACATAAAATACAGCGACTTAGTCATGAGCGCCACTGGTGCATACGACACCAATCCCTACTCTTCGTGGAGAACACGAAATACACGTATCCGACACTTGATGGGCCGCCGCTATCGTCTTGCTGTTGCTTTAGTAAAGTTATAGTCATACTCCTTGCCTCATCGTATCCGCTTTTCTTCTCCAATGAAGATTGTATATCTGGCATCGCCTTATGACGTCTGCCGAAGAAATCATTAATCTGCACTACACAAATCTATATGAGCCACTTTTTTAATACCTAATGTCTCACATATCGTGTTTTCGGGGCTATGTTTTACATGTTCAACATAAATTCATGTATTCCCTGCCCTACATCTTCGGGACTCACGGTGGGAAATAGTGCCCGTGTCTCACATGCGGCGGTTATGTATTTTACAACATTCCTTCACTTGGCAGGAACGTCATTCAATCCTGCTCGATTGATGATCGTTGGATGTCTATTTTTCCTTTAACCTTTGATACGTGGACTACCTGAGCCGGTGGCAAAGGTAAACTTCGGCGGTTCCTGACTGTCTCATCTTCGACTTTGTATTGCAGTCTGCTGAACATTTCACCGTGTCTAATCGCTGATCTGGTATGGGGAAACTGAATTACTCTTACGCTTTATAAAATGCACGTACAACTTTCGTTGCAAACCATCATCACACCACATTTTTCATTATGCAAATCAAGAACCTCTTTGTCCTTGCTCCTCTTGCCGTTTTCTCTCTTGCTGAGGCCTCTTCCTTTGCTCGGGTTCAGAACGACATACATAATAAAATGTCATCTGCTGTGATGGATTTTAATGTCGCAGTGAATGCGTTCCCGTTGATTCTTGGCACACATCATCAAGCTATGGTATGTTACATGCCGAGACCACACAAATTTGACATATTCCAAGTCCCCTTACAGGCTATACACAACTCTGCCAAACTCCTCAATAGTGTTATCGCGAATACTACAATTGACATCAACGTTAGTTTCTCTCCTTCTAGTCCCGCGTTGCCTTATCATAATCATTTCCTTACCTAACTCAAGGGTATCGCTAATAAATTCTCTGATGCTGAGGCTCAGGACCTCTATGGCCACCTCCGGTCTCTGGAACCCGACTTTTTAAAGTCCCTGTCGGGCATAGCCGCAAGAAAGCCAGCCATCGGCCTAATTCCAGACGTCCTGGTGTTTATTAAAAAGGACCTCGCAACCATGAAGACGCGCGCTGACAAATTTATGGACGCGTTTATTGGCCACGCCCCGGTAAGTCCTTCATCGGCACCGAGTTAATCGACACAGAAATTAATTTGACTTTCCCCAATCAGTTGACCGCCATTGCGGAAGCTCGGATCATGAAATCGAGTGTTGATGCTATGTTTACCTCACTCGGCCTGCTTTACGATATTTAAGAATACAAGAAGTAGAAATATGTACTAAATATGTTCCTTGTTTGGTCGTTAGATGTATGTTTGAAATGTTATCAGCATTAGAAAGATGTCGAACAGTCAAGTCAATTGATAGCCAACCATCGCCAAGAGGCATAGCTGCTGAGTGAAGATAATAACACTGGAGACGCAGGAATAATGGGCAGGTTAACGGGGAGGTTGATGGTGGCGTTACTTGTTGACGTCGCATCACAACGTGCGTTTACTTATTACCCTCCACCATCTCGGTCTTGGTTATTTTACTTATTAATCTGGGACGCTATCGTGCTTTCTTTGTCCTTTCTTTTTCTTTCTTTGGTTTGGTTCGGGC
Organism: Termitomyces sp. T70a; assembly: GCA_017657195.1. Taxonomy (NCBI): domain Eukaryota; kingdom Fungi; phylum Basidiomycota; class Agaricomycetes; order Agaricales; family Lyophyllaceae; genus Termitomyces; species Termitomyces sp. T70a. The sequence goes on along the minus strand of JAGGAT010000135.1, from coordinate 50,045 downwards.
GTTGTTCTTGTTTTTCGATCCTTGCTTTTTTCTCGTTGGTTTTGTCGACGAATATATACCTGGCTTTTGTTTTCGCTTGGTGGTACACGCGACTTTCTGGGATTTAAACTTGATCTGTGTTTCTATCTAGGACTATATATTAGGGAAAAGAGAAAGGAAGTGGATGCACGTCGATGTGGCTTTATATTGAATGCATAGCGGTCAAGTGAGGAAGGTTTTGAAAAAAGTTGGCATAGGTTCAGAGAGACGCTGTGAGTTCTTGTCTCGAGGTCTCTTGTCTCCTGTTTCACTTATATTGACGACGCAAAAATAATCTCTACATTGTGCAGTTGATATCGGCCTCGATATTCATGACCCACCAAAATGGAGACAGATATGCGGAACCGCAGCTTTGAGTTTGAGTAGGTTGCAAGGAATGCGGTCGCTTACTGCCCAAATCAATGATTCACCGGGGGTCTAATCGGTCGCCTCTAAATATCTACAGGAGGTTAGTCAAGTGTCTAGAAGATGAACGTTATCTGAAAAGAGTCCCTTTGTGATGACCGAATCGCAGTCCCCCCGTGAAAGATTGACGTTGTTGCTGAAAATTCAGCGCTGCCAGACGGCCAACTAAAATACATAACATTTGACTCAAATATTGAACATGCGGGACCTGAAAAAAGTGGTGGTCTCGGATTGATGAAGAGAAGAGAGGCCATTTATATTATGATTACTTCTTTTCAAATCATGATATAAAAAAGACAGAGAGAAACTCGCATTTGTATGATAGATCTCGTTAGAAGGGACACTTTTAAAGATGAAAATGCGCTGGACATGAGGAGCAGGTACATGAAAGTCAGACCTCCACTGCCAGGGGCGACTCTGTAAATCTGCACCATCGGTGATGGTGTGTGCGGGGAGGATGCAGTACGTCTGTGGAACGTCGGGGTGGGGTTTCGATGCGTGAGTTGTCTGTATTCAATTGCCCGCATCCGTGGTCTAGGTATTTGTGGGTGTGCCACACGTATCACTGTGACATCAGCGGCCGCTTACCCATGCCACCAGTCGATCAAATGCACTTACGTCTGTGCTAACTGTTATTCCTCATTCGCGGTCGGCCATCATACCTCGCGTTGCCTCTCATTGTTTTAAGTTTCATCGCAATCGATCAGCGCAGGATGAACCTAAGATAAACAGTCGACGTGCCAACCATACCGGGCCTGGGATCCCGTGCCATTTACAAGTCTCACGAGAGGTATGCTCTCTCAGACCAGGCATGTATGGACAGGAATCTTGGTTAGACGCGGCCTTTGTCGCTGCAGCATCCCAATAGCGATTTAGGTAAATGGCGGTGGTCTCCATGGACAATGGGAAGGGTTGTACACAGATTATTCAACAGAGGGAATACGAGGCAAGTCGCAATTTGGGGATGCTGATTCTTTTTTAACGATTATTAGGCTTGTAGTACTATGCATCAGAACGTACCGTGAGCATCTAAGAGCGTGACAGGGGACTGAAATTAGACAAGGGCTGTTTCGAACATGTTGGTGTGTGTTCACGCACTATTTAGTGTGCAAAAGGCAATCGCTATCAACTTGAACGAAGAGATGCAATGGAAATTGGATGTTATCGCAAGACTGGTTTCAGCTAAGTCTTCTCGGAGGAATAGAAGTTATAGTCTAGGCATGCACGCTGATGCCTCGAAATCTCGCATTCTTGAACATGTTTCGAAAGTTCTCTATAACTGGATGGATAAGAGTCAGGGGCTTAATTTATACCACTTTTCACCTGTTCGGGTTATGACTTTCCGTGATCATTACACAAAAGTTGGTGGACCTTGATCATGAGTCATCTTCTATTTGAGATACTGAATATGGTATATTGCAGCAACGGCGCGCTGTTACGACGGGATAATCTCAAGATGAACTTTCCAGTCTGCTGGGTCTCAGCGGAGATAAACTCCCAATCGTGAGTAACCATCCTTAATCAGCTCTTTGCGCTACGATAAACACGTGCCAGATCGTCTTCAGCGCTCGAGATTGCAACTTGAAGATCTACGCACTCTCTATAGAATGTGGAGTTGCGGAAGTTGAGGTGTTTTCGCCACTGCCTCTTTCAATTTCTCCGCAGCTCCTGGCAACCTACCCTTGATCATCGGCCAATCTGAAATCTTCTTCAACGGCGTTGCATACTACAACCCGCAGACATAATTTTCATTGGACATGTAAATATCTAGATAAATCAAAGAGCGGCTTTTAGATGTCTGTTCTAGTTCCTCTCCCGCATCTTTGCTTACAAGCCTTGCCATTATGATTATGTTCAAGGCTTCAGAGATAGCAAAGTCCGTTGATGGCTAAACGGATCTGTCCTGAGGGCTGGATGACGTATTGACGCTCCAGGATGATATGTTGACGCTCCGATCCCGCATTTCAGTTGACGGCGTTTATTTAACTGGTGCGAAGCCACGGTAAGCGAAGTCTGCAGACACGTCGACACTTGTGAGAATTCTTACGTCAATCCTTGTCACCGTTTTTTTCATTGCAGAGACATTCATATGTGACGCCATTAAATGCTGACATCTACTCCAAGACCCAATTTAATTGGCTTTCGAATTCGGCCGATGCTGCTTGACACGCGGAGGCATTTTGACGAAAATCCTGCCGTCGACAATAAGCTCGCGTCCTCGACATCCACTATCATTTGACAGATTTCCAATGCTACGGGAAAAATTGTAATTCGCCGTGTGGCTGAAATCGAAACTTCTCCACGAACTACATGATGTTACGCAAACATTCGTCACTCTACCAGAAGCACTCTAGGTCCAGGGACAGAGTTGACGGTTCTTTGCGCGGTAGACCTTTATAATCTTGAAGAATGCGATTCGTATTTCCAGACCATTGACATCCCTGTTGCAGTAACAACAAGCTCTACCCCAGCTCCCATGCAAGATATTCCCGACGTCTCTACACATACTCGGTCTATTTCCAGCGGGCCAGTGCGTTCCGTTGAGCTTGTTCAGCTGCGCGTGCACCGCTTCCATCCTAATCAGTTGCGCGACGAGGTGAATGACTTTGCTTCATTATCATCTTGCCTAACGCATCTTGCACGCATCCACAGTATGCGGATGTCGACAGTGTTCGAAACCTCAGTCGGGTGATACATGAGGTTTTGAATACAGGAATTGAGGGTGATAGTGGACAGACTGGTCGTGCAGAGGTCGCGTCATCCAACCAAGCTTCGGTTGTTACGGTTCAGCCCATCACCGAACCAGCTATGGAATCGGCTGGTCGCCAAGGTGAAACTATTGGCGCCGATGACGCGACCCTTGTTGGACGCTGGTTTGATTGCATCCTTTCGATGGCATGGGTTTTCTTCAATCCATTCTTACCCAATTGACCTAGTGAAGCCGTCCTTCAAATCACTGTATATACTTCTCTTGGTACGAACTCATCACAAGATCGATTTTTTTGCAAAACTCATTTGATCTTCCAAACTATCTATATATTTCTGAGCCAAGATATACGCGCGTTATTTACTTCAGTTAGGTGTTATCTACGACGCAATGGAAAATTCTGTTACAATCGACAATATTTGTCAAGTAGATCTGAGGAGACCAAATGTAAGTCTGATACCATCGATCCGATATAAATGACTGCATTGGGAGGAATATAAAGCCTGCGGCACAGCTAGTATGTATATAAAGAGATTATAGTATGATTATAATCAACCTCAGTCCCTTCATCACGCCGGCGATGACCGCGTTGGGTCGCCTTCGAGGAGAAGAGCGTCAGATTGAATTGTTTAAACCTGGACAACTACGTGATGAGGCGTGGAATTGTTTAAACCTGGACAACTACGTGATGAGGCGTGATATTTATATCAAGGATACGATCCACACTAGCTCTGCGGTTGATTACCGGGGCACAATTCGCTATGCTGCATCGGTGGATGCTTTTACAACATGACGATTTGCAGAAATTCCAGAACAAACGTGTGATCATATTCTCATCCACATACAAGTGCGAACAACGTCACAGCACATCTTTCCAACCTTATACTCCCCATAGTCAGATGTTTAAAGTGCGCCCCATGACCGTCAAGGTATCTTCATCAACGACCCCTCGGTTTCGCGGAACAAGAAGTTGGCCTTTATCACTTTCTTCTCGGCCTTCCCCCTCCGTTGGAAGCATTGTACCCTCATCAGCTCCTACCTCCCGTTTCGATCCGGATTCTGCAACGGATATCCCCGAGGACCTATCGTATTTATTCTCCCCAAAACTTCTAGGGACTCCCTGTTCACCCTTGTTCTGTCTCCTGCATTTCTCCTTGCAGCCTGATATGCTCCCCAGCCCGAGTTTGTCATGATGAATCAAATGCCGATAGCGGTAGCGCAACGCATGTAGGGTGCAGCGTTCTTGGCGTTCCATGTGGAAAGTGCGGGAGCACCAATACTTATGAATAGACTACCATATGACACGTGGGTTTTTGGATGCTGCAAGACATAAAAATCAGATCCATGTTGTTGAGACGTGGTTTGACGTACCATAAAACATGGCAAAACCTATCGTGGCCAGGATACTGCAGAATATACTGACGTTGCCGCAAGCTCTGTAGCGGTCAGAAAGGTAAGATATAATGATTGAGACTGTGATCCAATGTCAGTGGATTAAAAGTGAACAACGCAAATAGTTCAGCTTACCAACAAAAGCTGCGGCGAAAAGAGGCACGCTGTAAAGTTGGGCGTCGACATTGGTATATTCCAGACCAGAGAGGATGGAAGGTGTGAAGCTATGAGAGCAGTTAGAATATGTTCCGAGTTCCAAGGCCAACGAAGGATTTTTCGACCTAGACTTTGAGCTCGAGCAGTCGTTAAAGAACACCTGACGTGTCCGACAACAACCTCGTTATCATCAAGATCTTACCATATTTTGATCCATCTTTCGGTCACTTTCGTTAAGTTTTCAATTTTATATCTGACCGTTATCACACACTCTTTTGATATATTTTCATCTTTACTGGCCTTTGACCTTTTTAGAGCCGAGCCAGGACCACCCGTTCGGCTGGAGGGCGTATATAAGTTAATTTATGTAATCTATGTATGTCTTAGCTTCATTCATCGCTTGAAAGCCCGTTTTTCTGATCGAGTTCCCCTCCGCGTTCTTCTCTTCCCTCAGTCATGGTGTGGTTGGACGGAAAGCCAACCCTTTCTAAAATCCTCACTTTTCCAGTGGATGACCCAGACTTGCAACGGGAAGCTCGGACCCGAGGAGCCTGGTCTGTGATGGATGACCAGATCTGTTCTGGAAAGCGCTCCCATTATTAATACCAGTGACAGAAAGCCCAAGGACAGTTTTTCTACATGGCTAGTGCGACATCTGCTCGACAGACTCAAGCGGATACAATTACTTTGGAACGTGTCCTCGAACTTGACTACGCAACACACTGTCTAGAAATTGTAATGATGTCGGTTTTGTGACAGCCGAGTGGCAGTCGGTGTCCAGCTTGCATTATAATACTATCATACTTAATCACTATTAGAAGTAACTCCAGCGTTCACTTCCGAGCTCACAGCTGGACTGGAGGGCTTCTCCGCGAACGTCATTGTCCAGCCCAAGCTGGCTATGGGAAGTTTTCTGTGCTAGGGCCAACGGTCTCTCTTTGCGTGACTTCCACAGACCCTGTTCCGCCTCTTTGGAAAGATATCTCCTCATCGATGGTTTATCACCGCCTGGATTACGAGTCGGGATGTTGTGGTAGAGGAAGAGGAGCTGCTGACGGAAAAATTGAAAATAACTGGTTGATACGCAAAATAACTTCGACTCAAGGAAGGGAATGGGACACGTAAATCATACGCGTTGAGGACGATAGGAGACTGAGAGCGGAAATCAGAACAATAGTTTGGGATAATTACTCGGCACACGGGGCGTGGGGGGTCAGCCAAAAGATCACGGAAAACAAGGATCTGGTCAGGGTTAGCTGACAAAATAGTGATGCCAACCTGAGATCACTTGATCATGATCGGAAATCATTGATTGTAGATCAGGACCTGGGTCAAAGCATCAAATGATCATCAAATAGCCGCTACCTCTAACACAGAGCACTACCATGCATGCTCTACTCTCTTCTTTCAAACTCTGGCCTACCACGACCCAAAACGGAGACAGAGAGACACAAAGAAAGGACAGGAAAGAGGACGAAGATTTAGAAAAAGGGGGGAAGAAAGACAACAAGGCAGGAATGGGTGGAAACAATGCAGAACCAGGTGAAACCATGAACAAAGCATGGTGAAACAATCACACAATCACTTACAAAACAGAACAAGACAATTATGTATATGGAACAATGGGCCGGATGTGACGAGAAGGTATAAAAGAGGGAGGTTTTGGAGGACAATGGGCAAGGAATCTGATTGCCATGGCATGGTGTCCCCAGTGAGGGAACTACTTAGGCTTAGGAGCTCTAGACTACTTTGGGTATTTGGTTTTAATAGATCTTTTGCATCCAATTTTGAGTAAACCTAGTTTGCTCTTAATTTATAGAGTGTGCAATAAGTGCTACTAAAGCTCTATGAGCTTGTAAAATAGTATAGCAATAATAAAATTAACTTTTGGTTATTGTTACAAAGTCAATTTACCTACAGCTATTACTACATTTTACATCAATCAATAGTCTTGGGCAAAGGAGCACCTTGACTTTAGGTCCAATAATCGTTCACAATCATAATAGGGAGGGCCACATAACAATCTTCAAAAACCAAACTCCTTTTAGGAGATATACCTGTGCATTTCAAGACATGTTTCACTACTCACTGTGGGTGCTGAAAAATGTTTCTATTGGAAAAAGTGTAAAAGAAACATGTTATGCCATTTCTTTGTCAACTTTTTCTTTTGGAAAAAGGCATTTTCCATTGTCTAATGCCTTTTTCCCTTTAAAATATGTGCCTTGGAAATGGCATAACATGTTTTTTTTTCTCTTTTTGCAATGGAAACATTTTCTGGTGCCCGCAGTGACTTCTTCTCACTGACTGTTATTGTAGTCATTTGCAACCTCAAAGGACCCACTTGGAATGCATGAGGCATTCAATTGTCAGAATGATGCTCAAACACTAAACTTCACTGCTGGCAGCCAAACATGTTTTCTTTGGAAAAAGTGATTGAGAAACCTGTTACCCAGTTTCCAAATGAATTGTCTCTAGAAAATATGTAAGCAGTTTCTCTTGGAAAAATTTAGAAAACTAAATTCATATTTCCCAACTATTTTCAAAGTAAAAATAATAACATCTCTGAGCCTTTTTTCACAAAAAACATAATGAAAAACATAATAATATTATCAGTGAGGTTTCTGTGAGATAAAGAACAACTTTTTTCCTTAGAAACAGGGATGTAAACCTTTGAACTATCTCTTTTTATGTTTGACTTGTAAAAATTTATTATTTTTACCTTAAGAGAGCAGGTATTTACAAAAAAAACCCCTGAAAAAGCAGGAATTTACAAGAAAAACATACAAAGAGATAGTTCAAAGGTTTACATCCCTGTTTCTATGGGAAAAAGTTGTTTTTTATCTCACAAAAACCTCAATAGTAATATTATTATGTTTTCCATTATGTTTCTTGTGGAAAAAGGTGCAAAAAAAGTTATTATTCTTACTTTGGAAATAGTTGGAAAATATGAATCTAATTTCCTAAATTTTTCCAAGAGAAACTGCTTACATATTTTCTAGAGACAATTTATTTAGAAACTGGGTGACAGGTTTCTCAATCACTTTTTCCAAAGGAAACATATTTGGCTGCCAGCAGTGCTTGAGCCTGTCCAGCTCCCCATCTGTAGCTGAGACTTGTGTCCTGGTAAATAGCGTAGGTGACACTGGACAAACTAAGATCTTTATACTAGACTTTAATCAAACCCTCCTTGCTTTGCTACTGTTGAAATAGCCTTCTGAGAGAGCAGACTGGAATAAACAGCTTGTGAATTGCCATGCTCAGGTCAAGGTTGTGACTCAACAATTTTGTTGTACTGTTGATGGCCAAGTCTTTGATTAAGAATATTCATGATTCCACCTCTCAGAATTCCCTGGCTTCTGCCTCAGGAAATGCTCAGATCTCTTAGGTCCAAAAGCAAAATATGTTTTCAAACATATTTTCTAGGTACAACAACTCTCCATCTGGTCATGTGACATCTTGTTCCTTTACTATTCCAAAAATGAATCAGAGACTTTAAGCTTGCCTGAATTTTAGCTATTTGCCATTTTTCCATCCACCCTCATGATATATCCCTGATGTCTGAGTTGTTGGTCCTTGGACTACCTCTCAGCTACCTAAATATACTTATTTTATGCAATTTGAACCATTGATTCTTTTTCTATGGAGGGAACAGTGTGAGACATATGTTATTTACAGTGCTTTATACCACATCTCCATGCTGTCATTTCCTCTTCTACTATCCCCTAGCTGTAGGGCCAGGCACTGCTCAGATCTCTTAGGTCCAAGGACAAAATATGTTCTTGAACATATTTCCCAGGACCAACAACTCCCCATTCTGTCATGTGACATGTTGTTCTTTTGTTATTTCAAAAATGATTCAGAGACTTTCAACATGGCTTGATTCCAGCTATTTTTTATTTTCTCATTTATCCTCAGATTATATCCCTACTTTTAGGCTGTTGGTTCTTGGAATGCTCTTCAGGTACCGCAAAGTATTAATCTTATGCAATTTGGCCCATTGGTTTTTTTTATAGTGTGATATGGGTGTTATTTACATTGTTTTGTGTAACTATGTTCTCTGGATTGTGAGCCGGGCTTTGAGTATACTACTTAGGTCCAACAGTGAAATATATTTATTAGACATGTATCCAGGACCAACAACTGCCTCCTTGTCCATATCTGCTCTTGTTCCAAATTTCTACTCCAATCAATCCAGGCAGCTGTTCTAGCCAATTAGTCCATTGGGTGCATTCCCAGTATATTGACAATATATGCCAAGTGTTTATACTCAATAGTATTTTACTAGTCTGTAGCTCCTTGTTAATACCATATTCATAGCTACTTGGTGTATTGTTGTCCTGATATCCTCCTCCAAATGTTAGAACTGCATATTTCATGAAAGAATTATTCCTCAAGTAATGTGATGCTTCCCATGGTGGCTTTGTTATGATTTGCAACTCATAACACTTGCCATCTAGGGAATCTATCTCATAAACAATTTCATGACTTTTTGCTACTTTACAAGCTTCTTTTTAGCAATAGTCCACAACCCATACTCAAGACTTCCATGTTTGGTCATGCTGTTCTTATCAATGTCCAAGTCTCAGTCAGGTGTGTAGTTGTTCAACATTAAAGCTGACTGAAATAGTGAGATAAAGAAGACTTCACCAATGCATTGTACTTATATAGCACTTGATGTAGCTGACTGGCAGTTGGCCATAGAGTCTAAGTAGTGAATAATTCTATACAAAGGTTAGTAATTCTAAAATTGCCAATGTTAGTGCCCACACCAACATCAGTGCCCTGCTAATGCCAACACCAGCATGCCAACACCAACACCAGTACACTAATGCTAGTGCCAGCATGCCAACACCAACACACCAATGCTAACTTGCCAACATGAATGCCAGCACACCAATGTCATCACACCAATGCCAGCACATCAATGCCAATGCCAATGCCAATGCCAGCCAATGCCAGCCAAAGCCAGTGCTAGCACGCCAATACCAGCCAAAGCCAGTGTTAGCATGCCAACATCAGCATACCAACACCAGCACACCACCAGTATCAGCACACTAATGCCAGCATGCCAATGCCAGTACCAATCCAGCCTTGGTGTGCCTACATTTTTTTCAGTTTCATACAATCACTTATTCTATCTAAAGTGTATTGTTCTGCCTTAGATTACAGTTAATCTATTTTTAACACCACATTGAATCCCCAATTGCTGTGTTATTTAAGTTTCTTCCAAATACAGTTTTATTGGCCAGCCTGCCTTCATGTCTATTAAGCTTTTTCTTATACAGTTTTGTCTGCTAGGCTGCTTGTCAGCACAGCATGGTACTCACAGAGTCTAAATCTTCAGGCTTTTGTAAGGGTGACCTTTGGAAGCTATGGCTATAAGGGCAACCTTTGGAAGCTATGGCTCAGTCACACAGCTGGCAAAGAGAGATCCAAAGTGTATTAGTGTATGTATAAGTAATAAAAGTAAGTAATAACAACTACACACCTGGCAAAGGGAGATCCAAAGAGAATAAGTCTAAGGATTTACCTTGCCAGGCACTCAGAAAATAAAAGTAAATCACATGATATATAAGTCACATGTCCAGATCACCTGCTTGTAGTCACATGTCTGGATTCCAGGTCTAGGTCACATGCTAAGGTCACATATGTAGCTGAGTTTGAAAAGAGGGAGTAAATAATAGCAAGTTAGTCAGAAATACTCCCTCTTTTCAAACTTAGCTCAAGTTGACGCTTGAGAGAGTTTGGCCTCAGACCAAGTAAATCCCAGAGGTGTGGCATATGCTACCCCTCAAACCAAGTAGGCAGAGGACTGGAGGGTTGAGAGCAAGGTTGAGAAGTGTTCAGAGAGTAGAGGACCAGGCTGAGGAGTGAAAAAGTAGTGGTGAACTAGTAGTCCCCTGACAGCTTTGTCTTTAACCACTACTATCTCACTGCTTCCAGGTTTCAATATCTAATTGTTTTTCAAGGCATATACTAATTTATTCCATATTCATCAGTTCTACTCATGTTCATAGCACACAAACAATGCCCAAATTGTATGCATGTTTTTTTTAATGTACTTTGTGTCAAGACTGTCACTTGGTTTGCAGGGCAACATGTTTAATTGAAGGATGCCAAAGGCCCAAGTACTTCAACAACAAAGAATAGAAGAAACAACACTATTTCAAGTAACATAATATGAGCCACAAATTTATCTTCAATAGTAAGGGGATTTTGTATTTTTATTTCCTTTTTTGAATTTTAATCTGCTTAATTGGCAGGTCAATTTGTAACAATTTATCACTCTCATCCAGCTGCATATCTTCTTTGTCCCTGTGGGGCTGAGAGTCATGCTAGGCTTTTATTTCTCAATATCAAGCAGATGTTGTGCTTAAATCTTCATCCTGAATCTACCAACAAATCTGCTTTTTCAGATATTCCTAGCACTGACTTTTCTGATTCTTTAGGTTTTACATTTGTATTGCCTGCTTCTGCTCCAGTCTCTGGTTTTTCTTTGGCTCAAGTAGATGCACTACTTAAACAGATATCTTCTCCTATGCCAGATATTTCTGGGTGCTCTATGTTTTCCACATTTATGGTATCTGCTTCTTATATGGAAGCAGATGAAGAAGCTATGATTATTGAGTCTGGTGTACAGTCTAATAATGATTATGAAGAAGAAGATTATCTTGCAGATCAATTGGATTATAACAAGTCTGAGCTTCTGATTGAGAAACCTTTTCTCTCAGTATCAGTCGCTATTGCTCAAAAGACATGCCACCAACTCTCTGCTTATCAGCTAGTTGTTGATTCCAATTTTAACTGCATTATTTGCCTTGTCTTCCAATTACTCATTCTATTCCACCAAGTTCAAAGTCATGCATACAATCACATAGTAGGTGAGTGCTTGAGGCTTTCCACCAAGCAGCAAATTCCAAGTCAAGGAGAATTCAAGGCACTGCTTGTTCTTTTTGATGGCTATAGACCCATTGCTCTTGGTACTGCTCCCATCTCTCTTTTTGAGGGCATTGATATTATTATTGGTATCAAATGCCAAATTCTCTTTTGTACCAACCAACATTTCATACACTCTAGCAAGAAAGTATTCTATAGGCACTGCAAAGTTTTCCATCTAGCCTTTGTGGGAAAGGACTGTTGCTTTTCAGAGGTTTACTGCCAGGCATTGAGCAGGAATTTACAGCATTGACAAATTTGCAAAATTTCCTATTTATCCACTGCTGATGTTGATGCTCTACTTGGCATACTTGAGTACACCAAATCTATTGGGCTAGGTGTTCTATCCACTACTTATATTCCACCCAAGAGTGCACATGCCTGGTTCTTGCCTCTTGACCAGATGCATTGGCATGTTCTTCTCAAAGACATTGATCTCAATCAACTCTATTGCACTGCTCAGCCTCTACTTAAAGAGTCAGAACGACAATTCTTCCACCTTTCCCACCTTGTAAAGCATTATTATACCAAGGTTGCAGAATCAGTGTGTGGATTAGACATACTGACTTACAGGCTAATTTGCTCTCCAGAACTCAAGTTTGTATATTTGACATTTTAGCTTGATACTTTCTAATTCATCACAGGATTGCAATTAAACACAAGCTATTTATAATGCCCCAAGAGGCTCATACACTATCTGAATATTCTGACTTGATTGCATATTTCTTAGTGTTCATCTTCCAGCACCTCCAGCAACTCATGGCAAAGTTTTCTGTTTCTCTTCATCCTGAAACCTTGACACTCTTTATGTTTCTTGAGCAATCTCTTGAGGACTCTACAGTCAGTGATAATTTTCTGATTAGCAGCATACATGGGTGCATCTGGGCATTGTTATCCTGTCCAAGTAACAAATTTCTTTGCAACAATACTCAGGATTCTTTTACAAGGTTTCTCATTGCATACCATCTAAAAGATGACTATGGAACCCTTGCTGCTCCTCCACAATTTCCTTACAACATTTTACAAGCTCAATGGTGCTTTAGAGCAATAGCTTGCTGGGAAATTATTAGATTAGCAGATATATCAGAAACATCTAGCCAAAGGTAAATTTGGCATGTCCAATTTCTTTTCAAGTGCTTAATTTATTTTAGAATATATAACCAGCACATCAAGCTATGGATTCATAAAGGAAACCAACACCTGTTCAACTTCATTTGCCAGAGCATGCTCCATTTGACTGTGATTGCTAAAGCACAGCCTGGAATAGCCAGATTCTATTGGAACACCACAAGAACATGTTTATTTATTAACAGGTTTCTGTCACGACCCGCACTAAGGCCCAAGCCCGGACGACCGCCAGATCCTCCCAAACGCCCTGTGACAACAGGACCCTCGCCCACACCCCAAGGGGCACACCTCCATCAAACCTGGCACCCCGGCACACCTCCCATCAACCCTGGCACCCCGGCATAACTCACATCAACCCCTCACCAAGTCCGGCGCCCACCCTCACCCCGAAAACCCCCAATCAACCTCCCAACCCGAACATCCACCAATCATCTGGCCTCCCATGCGACCACCCCTGGATGCCCTGCACGATCATCTCTGACTCCATTCAATACCTTGGATACACAGCCCCACACACCAACCCTGATCGCCACCTCTGGGCCAAAAACCTCCCTGAGCCAGTCCTGGACCTCTCTATTTAAGTCTGCAGGTAGCACTCCACTAGAGTAGTCTTGATATTACCTTTGCCATTACTTTGTCGTACCTCCGTTTCATACGAGCTTGTTTGTCTAACTTGTCTGTCAATCTATATCTCTTTTCTCTCCAAGTCTCCCAGTTTTTTCTAAGTCTCCTTCTCTTTCTTTGCCTCAGTCTCCCGGACTTTGTCTCAGTCTCCCGGTTTTTCTTCTCTCACCTCTGCACACCTCCCACACCACCTCCCTTGGTCCTGGACTTCGCCCGGAACCTCAACCACCCTCTCGCTCAAATCCCCGGTACTCCGCGCAACCCCAGAGCACCTCCCAATTATCTGGACTTCCTCCGGAACTCTTGCTCTCTGTCCGGGACTACTTCTTCAGATGTCGAGTCCACCTAGTAAGGACCCGCTTACAGTTGGAAGCCTCCGTAGTCAGCGGAACCTGACAGTTTCCAATTGTTTTGAAAATCTTGTACAGTGGCATGGATTCTACTATTGCCAGGGTAGAATCTCTCATTGAAAGGCTATTTCAGGGCTGTTTCTTCCAAGACATACTCAGATATATTGATTTTTGCATGGATTCTAGCTCTGATTCTGCTGAACATTGGTTCAGAATGAAGACATTCAATTCTCAGTCTTTTCCCATGCAGGAGAATAATTTGAAACAGTTTGAACATAGACTTCTTCATCATTTGTCTAAAGATGCAACACTGTTTCAACAAATTCAAGGAAATATCAAAGCAAGAGCTGGTAAGACTTGAAACTATTTGAAAGATTTTTTATTTGATTTTTTGTAAAGAACTTTGGAAATAATTTGGACTACTTGACAAGATTGTTGGCTTGTTATTTTGCCTCTCTTTAACAACTTGGAGTGGTAGTGCTTGAGGAACTGAATGTGATAATTTTAAATATTCCAACAACAAGGACAGTGGCTGGCATCTATTCATTATCAACAATTCACTCACATTCATTTCAACTTATATCAAAAGTTGGAATATCCATGGTGTGATTGGGCAGGTTGCACACTCTCCTAGCTTCAAAGTATTGAGATTGCTGCTACTTCTCTTATCTTCTGTCTATCCAGCTGCTCATATGGCTGCTATGTGTCTGGTTGTCAGGTTCTGCTGACCCAGGAGCCTTTTCCAAGAAGCAATGCCCTTACAAAGCAGACTCAAGTGCCAAACTATGTGTGCTCAGGGTGACAATGGCTCCAGAAGGTGTTTTAGAGCATGGAAAAGTTGAAATGGCAAGTCTGGAGTTAAACAACTTGTCCTGGAGTTCAGGAATTGGAGTTGGGTGAAGGTCAAGTCAAGGATGGAATTCCTTGATGAGACCAGAGTTTTGATAAGTAGCATAGTGTGTGCCAATCAATATAGTGCATGCCAGTCAAGGTAGTGCATGTCAGACAAGTATTCATAGGAGCAAGCACAAAGAGAGACAGAAATGGCAAGCACAAAAGAAATAGGAGATCACAGTAACAGTTGTTCAATATCAAGACTAAGGTATATCTAAGCTACCTATAGCTTTATATACTCCCAGCACTAGTTTTGGGTATCTACAATAAAGTCCAGGGCTCTATAGAGAGTAGCAGAGCAGATAAACAATTGTATACCTAATAGATTATGCAGACAGTGTGATCTGCATGATCCTGATGCCTAATGGATGATGCAGATGGTGCCAGACTCATGGAGAGATGTGACAATATCTATAAAGGTGGCAGAGGAGTTTCAGAGGAGGTTCAAAGGGGTCAGGACATGTCAGAGGATCTGGAGTAGGCAGGGGATAATGTTGTGAAGTCAGAGTAGGCAGGAGATGGTGTGGGAAGGTCTGGAGTAGGGGGAATGTGACAGTTGTGACATTTGTGACATTAGGAGGTCCAGAGTAAGTGGGTCATAATACTGATGTCTGCAGAGCATGCAGAGAATTATCTTATGCATGTCTTTGTGCAAAGTGGCTACATTATAAAGACAAGTAACTTTTCTAAAGCTCTTTGCTCTTTTACAAAGGATATTCTTGATTAGGCCATGGATATAAGAGACTGGTGGCAGGTCATGTATAGTATCATGGTTAATATTGGCAGGATTGACTTTCACCTCTCTGATGATGATGATGAGACCTCAAAATGATTCATCAGCATTTTAATCACTCTGTTCTAACAGGCGAGCATCATTATGCAGTTCAAGTCAATAATGCTCTTCCAGGATTTTCCCATACATCCATTGCCTCTGATTAGCATGTATGTTTTCACTGGCATGCCTGCATTAATCAGCTCCATCCATTGCTAGCCAAAGAAATCAAGGATGCAATTGTAGTAAGTATTTGCTTGTTTATAAATTAGACTCTGTCATTGAGGAGATTTTTTCAATATAAGGATTAGGATGAAAAGACTCAGCAAAACTCCTTTTCTCAGCTTGATAGCTGCCTCCAACCAATGCTTGATTCTCTCAAACTTTAGCTTCAGCAAGGCTATGATGAAATGCAAAATAAAATGCTTTCTAGAGTTGAAGAATATATGCAGTTGATGGCACCTGATATAGCTCAAGAAGTTATTCATGCCTTTGGTTTTTCACCACCTTCTAGGTCCCAACCACCTCAGCATCTTATTCAAGTTCACCTTCAGCTATTGCTACAAGTTCAAAGGCTTATGCCTTATGCTGATCATTATTTCTGAACATGTCCAAAACAGGCTGAGCTGGTGCAGACATGCCTCACAAATAAGCATGTCATTGCTGTTTTACCAACTAGTTCTGGCAAATTCTTGGCATTCTTCTCTGCTGCTATTCTCTATCCAAAAAATCTCTTTCTTATTATCATTCCATTGACTTCCCTTGTGGAAGATATCCAGCACTGCCTCAATAGAACTGGCATCCATGTAGGCATTTATCCTCAATGCAATGCTTTAGATTACAGGATAATTCTTGTTCCATACTACTTGGCTGTTATGGATGCATTTAAGAAATGGGCCTCAGCATCTAATCAAATTAAACACATCTTCATGGATGAATCTCACAATATCTATACCTCTCAGTTTTGCCAAGTCTTTTATCTGCTCAATATCTTGACTTCTATTGGAAAACCTATAACTTTCTTATCTGCAACTATCTTTCCTCAGTCTGTTAATGTGCTTTGTAACTGGATGGAAATTCCTTGCTCTATTGTTCATGAGATTTGATTTTTGAATTCTTGCAGAAATATTTAATACACAGTTCAGCATATTTCTAATACAAAGATCCTTGAATCTGAGCTTGTCAAATATGTTAAAAGCACTCACCTAGAGCTTCAGGAGCATGATCTTATCTATTGCAGAACCAAGGCTCAAGTTGAAACAATTGCAGACATGTTAAACTTTCTATTCTATCATAGCTCTCTAAATGTTGATGACAATTCTGCCAATACTATGCTAAAAAAACAGAGGCAGTATGAATGGCAAAATGCTGCAAAGCCCTCTCAACAATAAATAGTAGCTACAATGGAATTTGGACAAGAAATTGATTATCCTCATGTTTGGCATGTCATTTACTATGAAGTCCATAGTATGATGCACTTTCTTTAAGAGGTTGGCTGGAGTAGGCATGACAGATTTATTTGTTATTCAAAGTTGTTCAATTCCAAGCTTTTTTTTCCTGACAAGAATGCACTTCTTGGTGATCATACTGGCATAGCAGAAATGAATTGCTTTATGAAGACTAAATTGTGCCACCTTGTGGAACTCAAGTCTATTGATGGTATTGGACACTCCTGTGCATCTTTTAAAAATGTACTATTTTGTGATAACTGCCAGTTGTTGAATGAAAAGGTGTGATTGCTTTTATTTTTTCTTTGATTTATTTAAAACAATTTAACCAGGTCAATTCAAGTCTTGCAATACTGCCCTCTCCTTCTTTTTCATTGCCCACTCTTGAATCAAGCAAGTCTAGGAAGCAGCAAGCTCATAATGATTTAAAGAGTCACACCTGCAATCTTGCAAGTTCTAGCCATATGCCACAACCATTGAATACCAGTACTAGTAGTGCACTTTTGCACACTGCTATTTCTGAAGCAGAGGGAAAACTCTCTCCTTTAAAGAAGATTGTTGATAAAATTGTTGCTGTAGGATGTTCTTATTGCTGGACAAATGGGTTGGAGAACTCTGGGGAGAGCCTCATGACTGCTTTCATAGATGGGAATTTTGTCTTTGACTAGGACCACACTCAATTCAGAATTCCTGAATATTTTAGCTGGTATATTTACTGGGGCTAACATTAAGTTTTCTAATCAGACTAAATGCTCACAAACAAAACCACCTCCTGCTTATTCTTGTACTTTTCCAAACAATCAGACTCTTCCATCAGAATGCAGGCCAGCAGATATTGTCCAATGCTTATCATGGTGTGCTTGTCATGGTGTGCTTCCTCTTCATTTCAATGATTTTCTAATGTTACCTTGATTTTTTGATGCAGATAATTCATTGCATAGATGTGATATCACACAAGTCAATTTTTGGGTGCCTACAGACCTAAGCAACATGCAGTGTTTGGATATTGCTTGGCAGGAGTGGGCAAATTATGAAATGATAAAAAAGTATGATAATTTGGGTAATTTATTCTCTACACAATGTTTTACTGATTTTTTTCAGAGTACTACTCTTGTTGTATCTTTACGATTGCTGCCATTGCATGTACTTTACAATACCCCCATTGTTTCAGCTGCCAGGGCTAAATATCTGTCTGCCCTGCAATGGTGCTCTATGTTGGAACTACAAACTCTTCCCTATTTCATCATATTTCCTTTTTCTAACAAAATTACTAATACATACAATTTTTTGGCTATTCTGCCCTAACACACCTCAGTTGTTCCACTACGTTGGTTACATCTGAGGTGTGTATTCTAATATCATAAATCCCAACTCATACTTACGCTGTACTCTACAGTATATTGACTTACATCTATTTACAACAGGTAGAGTATTTAATTCAGTTGTTCCACTATGTTGGTTACATCTGAGTATATTGACTTACGTCTATTTACAACACTCTATGGAGCACTGCAGCTACTCTCTACTTGCAGTGGTGCTAATCTGTTCATGCACTTTATTTTAATAATGCCTTGAACATTGGGACCTCCTCTAGTAATTCCTCTGCCTCATTCCTCATTCTAACACCCACAACTGATCCCTTAGCAATAGCAGTCTGTGACATCCATATCAACTTGTTCACCAACAAAATTGCACTGCACAACTGGCTTCAAATGTGGTTAGGGAGCCCCAAGTCAATCTCTGTTGAACACTCTAAGGAACCTCCCTTCATTTGAAATGTGCTGCCCTCCAACTGGCTTGGCTAACAGCATCACCTTTTGGATGAGCTCTTGAAGCTATGGATAGAGATGTCTGTTGAGGATGTGCAGGGTGAGAATAAGCATCTGAATGGGCTGCTTTCTTTTTTCTTTGGAGGCAGAAAATGATGTTTTTCAGAGGTCCTTTCTTTGCAAAACAGCTCAGTTGATTAAACAAATATTTCTAGCTTCTAATTTCTGTAACTAGTAGTACTCAATATTTGCACACGTAGACATTGTCCAATTTGCATAATGTTTCTACCAATCAAGGATATACTCTTAGAGGATTTTGCTCTGTGCAGAAGTTTAGGTGAGTTTAGGTCTCTAAGCATGATTTCAAAAAAGAGTTTGTAAACTGCTATCTATTCTGATGTCTGCAACAATAGTGGTGCCATTTTTTAGAGCTTTCAAATTCTCCTCAACTGCTTTGCTGAATCCAATACCTGGATCCACAATAACTATCTACTGGCACAAGCCACCCTTGCCTTTGATTATATGCTTGACCTTAACTCCGAGCTCTACTTCAAAGCCATGAACTACAGCACCAGGTCCAGTGTTGTAGTGACTGTAGTCCTTGCTCTTCCCAGCATTACCATATGAGTGCTTTAAGATGACAAGAACAGTGAACTCACATGCAATGCTTTTTATTCTAGCCATAGACTCTTCCAATCTCTGTATAGTGTTATGTCAATGAGTGGCCATACATTATTGTAACCTGTGAAAGAGACTCTGTAACTCAGGCCTTTAGGATCCATGAATAAAAGGATTAGGAATTTACTCACTTTATATTCTACAAGGATCTGCCACCATGACTCCTACCAATAGTTAAGTTTGCAGAGGCAGAAGATTGTTCTGATGTCAAAAAGGCATCATCTTTCATGTCTGAAACTTTTAAGGGTGGTTATACTATTTGGACCTCAAGAATGAATGTATATTTGATTTATAGTGTGAAGCAAGAAACTATGCATTGTTGACTATAAATTGATCCTAGTTTCTCAAGCACAAAAAAAAAGGAATCATAGTCAACACTTTCAAAGCTGTGAAGGATATCATACCTAAGTAGAGGCCTGCTTGCTATGAAAACATCTCTTGCTTTCAAGGCTGATTGGTCACTTGCCTCTAATCTACAGTTCTTCTTATCTTTGCAGTTCCAGCCTCTCTGTAACCATTATTCCAAAGAGAGGAGGCTCACTTTCAATATTGGCAAGCTCAGTTGAGTTTCAGCAGAGTTCATAAAATTAAAGTCCTCCAAAGGCAGATTTAATGGGAGGTCCTTACCAACAGCCCTGCCACCTTTTAGACAACAATGAACAACATCTTCTAAGGTCTTATTGCAGAAAATGTTGTTTATATATACCTCAATGACATTATCATCTACACCAAGACATTAGAGGAGCATTGACACATCACATGTCTCATTTTGAAACACCTGCACCAACACCAGCTCTACCTCAAATCAGAGCAGTGTGAGTTTGAGCAGACTAAGGTCAAATATCTTGGGTCAATCATCTCTCATAGAATGGCCAAGATGGTTCCAGTCAAGGTGGCTGGTGTGGTGGAGTGGCCCAAGCTAAAGAACAAGAAGGAGGTATAGGCATTTTTAGGCTTCACCAACTTCTATTGAAGGTTTATCCAAGACTTCTCTCACCATGCATGTCCTCTCTTTGATCTCACTGTCAAAGATACTACCTAGTGCTGGAGCCAAGTGCAGCAGACAGCCTTTGATGCCCTCAAACAAGCAGTGATTTCTAAGCCAGTTCTCATCTTTTTTGATGACAACTCTACCTTCCATGTTGAAGCAGACAGCTCAGACTTTGCTACTGGAATGGTTCTGTCTCAACAGTCCAAGAATGATGGCAAGTAGCACCCTGTTGCATTCTATTCCAAGAGTCTGAATGCAGTAAAGCACAACTATGAGATCTATGACAAGGAAATGCTTGCAATCATTTGGTCCTTTGAAGAATGGTGGCACTTTCTTGAGGGTGCTCAGCACAAGTTTGAAGTTTGGACAAATCACAAAAACCTTGAGTACTTCTGGACTGCTAAGAAGCTCAACTGCTGGCAAGCTTGATGGTCCTTGTATCTGGCCAACTTTGACTTCTCACTGCATCACAATACAGGATGAAGCATAGGCAAACCTAACATGCTATCTTGATGAGCTTATCTGAATGGGCATCAGACAATGGTCTCCTCATCTTCCAAGGTTGCATCTATGTCCTTAATATCCCTGAACTCCAAGAGCAAATCATGGAGCAGCACCATGACTCTTGCATTGCTGGACAGGACACCCTTCAGAGGATAAGTCAGTAAATGAGTTTATAAACCAGATGAAGGTAGTACAGGAGGAGGCAAAGGCAGGACTAGCCAAGACAAAGAATGACATAACACAATACTATGACCAAGAAAGGACACCTGCACCCAAGTACAAGCCAAGAGATCAAGTCTACTTGGATGCATCGGACATTTCCACAACATGACCCTCCCAGGAGCTGTCTCATTGTTGCCTAGGCCCTTATATGGTGGAACAACAGGTTAGTCCTCTAGCCTATTGACTCTGGCTGCCAGCATCCATGCATCAACTCCACCCAGTCTTCAATGTGGTAAAACTGACTCCAGCTCCTGAGGACCCAATACCAGGCAGTTGCCCTTGGCCTTCATCACCACCAGTTCTAATAGATAATGAGGAGGAGTATGAGGTGGAGCAGATACTAGATAGTGTCAGGTTCTGCTGACCTGGGGGCCTTTTCCAAGAAGCAATGCTCTTACGAGGTGGATTTGAGTGCCAAACTATGTGTGCTCAAGGTGTCAATGGCTCCAGGAGGTGTTCTAGAGCGTGGAAAAGTCAAAATGGGCAAGTCCAGAGTTAAATAGCTTGTTCTGGGTTTCAAGAGTTAGAGTTGGATGAAGGTCAAGTTGACAATGGGGTTCCTTGATGAGACTAGAGTTTTGATAAGTAGCATAGTGTGTGCCAGTCAATATAGTGCATGCCAGTCAAGGTAGTGCATGCTGGACAAGTATTCACAGGGGCAAGCATGAAGAGAAACAGAAATGGCAAGCACAAAAGAAATAGGAGATCACAGTAACAGTTGTTCAATGTTGAGATGAAGGTACATCTGAGCTACCTATAGTCTTATATACGTCTAGCATTAGTTCTGGATATTTACAATCAAGTCTGGGACTCTATAAAGAGTAGCAGAGCAGATAAACAATTGTATATCTAATAGATTATGCAGACAGTGTGATCTGCATTGGTCCTAATGCCTAATAGATGTTGCAAATGATGTCAGACTTACTGAGAGGTGTGATGATAGTCTATAAAGATGGCAGAGGGATTCTAGAGGAGGTTCAAAGGGGTCAGAACATGTCAGGGAGTCCAGAGTAGGCTGAGGGTGATGTTGCAAGATCTGGAGTAGGCAGAAGATAATGTGAGAAGGTCTGGAGTAGGCAAAATGTGATAGTTGTGATATTTGTAACATCAGAAAGTCCAGAGTAAGTGGGTTGTGACAGATAGCTGCTTGTTCTGTCACAAACTCCAGTTCAAGATGAAGTGAAAGGGCTATGGAGTCAAGGATATTTCTTAGAAGCTGCAGGAGAATATGTATGCCCCAGCATTCATCTGAGACTTCTACTATCAACACCCTCAGGCTCCACAGGCCATTCAAGTCATTACCTGGCCTCATAGGTAGACCAAGCACTTGGGAACTATTTTTATCTAGTGCATGAAGATGATGCACTCTCACTCCCATTCTATTCCTCTGCTTCTGTATTACTTACTTCATTATATCAGCACTCATCTCAGCAGCTAATTTGTCAGCATGTGTCCTGATGGCTAATTTGTCAGCACACATTCTAGCAGCTACTTTGTCAGTACTTGCCCTGATAACTTATTACTTAATCAGATCATGTGATGCTCTGCATTATTTTTGAGCTCCTGGCTCTTAGACTTGTTTTTTTTGGATTCCCCTTTGCCAGGTAATTGACTAATGTTATTTCTGTTGTAATTACTTTCTAATATACTTTGGATTTTCCTTTGCCAGCTGTATGATTGAGCCATAGCTTCTAGAGGTCACCCTTACAGTAGTGTTCTGAGGTGGCAAGGAGTGACAGGGTGTGAGAGGGAAGGTTGAGGGACTGAGATGAAGATTGGGAGACTGGAATAAAGACTAAGAATCTGAGATGAAGACTGAGAGACTGAGATGAAGACTGGGAGACTGAGACAAAGGCTAGAAAAATGTAGGGAGGAAAAGATAGATTGAACTAAGGCTAAGAAACAACAAGTGTGTAAATCATATGAGACCATGATATGACAGAAATCCAGGTAATATCAAGACAACTATAACAAGGTGCTACCTACAGGTTAAATACCTGGTATGGATAAAGTCCAGGGCTAGTTCAGAGAAATCAGTCCAGTATAGTGTATTGCACAGGTGGATGCAGAGACATTTACCAGAGCCAGTGTATTGGACTGTATTCTCAGATCAGTGTCAAATTCTGCTGACCCAGGAGAAGCAAGTGCTGAACTACGTAAACATGGGGTGGAGGGCTCCAAGACAAGTTCTGGGGCTTGAGATGGACGTGGAGTGAATCCCAGGGGTAGTTGGCTTACTCCAGGGTTGGGCGAGTGGTCAAGTCAACAGAGAAATCCCAGAGATGAGACAGGAGCAATTGTAAATAAGCAGGGTGCATGCCAGTCGATGATGTGCATGCTGGAATAGTAACCAAGGCAAGCACGTAGGAGACAGAAGCAAGTGCGGAGAGATTTCAAACAGAAAGTTAAGCAACACAGATAGTTATTGGTAATATCAAGACTAAGGTACATAGGAGCTACCTATGGTCTTTATATACTATGAGTAGAAGGGGTGTAGTCTCAGAAGAGTTCTGGAGCAGGTTCTGGGATTCTATGGGTGGCGGTGGGATGGAGGGCAGCTGTATTGGGGAGATTGTGTGGAGGGGACTGCAAGATTAGCAGTGGTATGAGTGTTTGGCAAGTGGCGTAATGCATAATGGTTAAATGGCCTGTGTGGGGGTTGAGTGATCCGCTGATGGGCCAGGGAGTTCTCCTTATGCCCCAGAGTGATGTGTGATGACTTGGAGGAGTGCGTGATAGTCCAGAATGATGTGTGATGGCTCAGGGGAGTGTGTGATGGTCTGGGATGATGTGTGATGGCTTGGGGGAGTGCATGATGGTCCAGGATGATGTGTGACGGCTCAGGGGAGTGTGTGATAGTCTGGAATAATGCGTGATGGCTCAGGAGAGTGTGGGTTGTGACAATCAGCACTCAGGTGGACTGGTTAAAATACTGAATTGCAAATAGTGGGAGTCAGATTTGATTATGCAGGGCATATAGTACTTGACAGATGTTGGGGTTGGTCAGCTAAGTGCTGAGCAGTGATAGTGGGTGGATTATCTGCAGTGTGGGCACTGGATTGATTGTGTGATGTGCTGGAACTGGTTATGTGGCATGCTAGGAGGTGCTAAAGCTGATCATTGTGGTGTCAGATTGGTTGACATAGTCTCGGTGCTTGGTAGGTGCTCCAGAGTTGTTACCAAGAGTTTTGAGGCTGATGATGGGCTGTGCCAGAGTTGGGGTTGGTGCAGGTTGTGACACTAGCTATTATTTGTAATGATGATGATGATGATGAATTCATCCCATTTGGGCTCATATATCAAGGGCGGAATACATGAGAATTGTATGTCTTCTCCCCTACAGTATTACCTAAGGCTTCTGACCAGTTTCCTGGAGCTGGCACCTCTTTCGGCTGGCTGACGCCCCCCAAGAACTGCCTCGATATCTGCCGTTAATGTTCCTTCCCACCTTACTGCTACTCAGCACTGCATTTGGCTTCACCTTTCCATTGTTCCTAAGAGAGCCAGCTATTCCTTCTGACCCCTCCCCACACCTGGACCACCCCCCTTTCAAGTTTCCAACATGCCAACTAGCGTGTGAACTGGAGATCACCTGTCCCAGTGCTATACCGGGCAGCTTCCCTGACGTTAATTGCCAATTCAGACCATGGTACTTATAGGTAGGCCCACCCCTGCTGTTCTGATTACTTTATGACCCTTCTACCTCCCCTCCAGAATCTACCAGCACTTCGGACCCCACCTGTGGGAGCCGCTCCACCCAGCCCAATTTCTTTGATCAACAGCTCCAGATCTCCCAGTTGGCCCACGTGGCAACCGGTCCCATTTCCTAGACTGGCTGGAGTGTAGTGGTAACAGTGCTTCTTTGTGCCCCGATTTGGTGATCCCTTCACATTGGTGTACCCATGGATGGCCTGACCAACAAAGCCTTCCAATGTGACCAGGCCAGTAGTGGCGTCCCGGCAGCGTTGAAGAACCTGGACAGTGTCTAAAGTGTTTTCTGCCCAGGCAGGATTTGAATCAAAGCCCTCTCCCTTTGCAGGAACATGTGCCCCCACTAAGGACCATGATGGTGCCAGCTGAGCCACCATAGCCCCTTTATTATTTGTAAGCCAAATAAAACATGTAATGTTGGAGCAATTGCTATTGCAAAGCCTTTTAGTGATCTTCAAATTGCAAATGAACTTCAACATTTAAGTGTTAAAAATAGCTCTAATCCAGATTCAAGCTCTGATAATGATAAAATTATAATTTATGAAATAACTACCACTGAATATTTCTATTATCAGTTGGCAGAAACTTCCAATAGCCATGAATCACACACCAAAGCAGATGTTTTCCATGTCATTGATTGCTTATGCAGAATAATTTCTCAAAAATATACAGCATTCAGAAAATTTGCTAGAACAGTCAGTGATACATTGCTTATTCCTGATAAAGATGATAAGGCACTCGTAGAGGCTGCATTAAAGAAGAAAAATATAACTTGGTCACATATCAGATCAAAAAATCCTAAATGGTTGTAGAAAAGAGTTCAGTGGTTTATACTTCTAAAAGTTATCTTGTATATTGTCCTCAAAGAATTATTTGAATCATGGGCTAACATGTATGTAAAATTACTGATCAAAAGGGTTGTAGAGAAGTGGGATGAAATACTACCAAAGGTATGCCAAAGACTGATAGAAAGCATGCCTAAAAGGATTCAAGCAGTTATTAAGACAAATGGAGGACATACAAAGTACTAAATACCAAAGTTAAAGATGCTAAAAAAACTGTCCCAATGAGTCAATATTTTAAACTGGCCATGACTTTGTCAATTTTGATTTAGATTACAGAAGCCTAACTGCAATTTGTAGCTACAATTTCATAGCACTTTACATGATTTAATCAGAATTTTAGGTATTTCCAAATTTTCATGCTAATGTCATCTTTAAAAAAGTATAAAACATTGGGACAGTTTTTTGAGCCACTATATTATGAAATTCCACAAGAAAGCTCAAAGTATCCTGCTTGAAGTTCAAAAAAGTTGGATATCTGATCTATTTGGAAAAGCTCTTTACTCCAAAGAAAAAATTGATAAACTGGAACTTCCTATCTATCATTGCTTAAGAGGTATCAATTCAGTAGAAGGAGCAATTCACCATTTTATTATTATAATTGTGGATCTTTCAATGCATCTCCTGAATTAGCAAATGCTGATTGCTGAGTTTTGCCATTATCATAATATTGACTGCAGCTCATTTCACAAATTCCATGTCATATAGGCAGGCCACTATAATCCTTGGTTAGATCATAACATCCAGAAATTATGAAAAGATATTGCATGGAGTTATAAGCCTCTATATCAGCAAGCAATTATTGATACAGATCCTTTGGACTTTGCTTCTACTACTGAGAAATTTGGGATTCCTAAGATACTAACCAATGTATGAATCTCATTGAATTCCCTCTTGAATAGCTAATTCAATCTACTTCATTAAACCCATCCAAGCTTACTGGAGGATGTAAAAGTATTTATGCATATCTAGCAAAAGCTCAAATACAAGATAAGCTATTACACCTATTTATACAGAGAAAGAATCTGAGCTATTTTTTGAAGCAGTAAAGCCAAGGTGGAGAGTGGGCTGTCCAAAATGCTGGTTGCAAGTCACAAACAAAGAACAATTCATGAAAAGCATATCAAATCTAAGTCATGTTTTAAACATTCTTTTAGCTATTACTATTGGTCTATTACCAGTTGGTACATCAACCATTACATCTGATTCAGCTCATATACCTGGTACTGAAAGTACTTTGAATATGATTGCACTAATACATGAAGCAGATACAAATGAATGCTTGTTGAGATTCTGGACTTGGATCTAGCTATTACATTTCCAGCTAGGATACAAACAGGCTTCTCAGACTTCACACCATTGCTTGGCTCTGCAACTATGACTAGTTCTTCTACAGTCATTAGTGAACTACAATGTAAACTATGCAAACATGATAAATCATCAAATCTAGCTGTGCCTACACCTTCAAATGACTTTGTATTCTTAGCTCCAGGGCAAAAAGGCAGACATTGCAAGATATGCCAAGCTGCAGGACATGATGGATCTGATTGTCCCAGCATGAATAACCAAAAACCATGTGAATATAGTAATTTGAGAATTCTTTATGCTATTTTTACTACGATTCAATAATAGGAATTGAAAAAAAGACTTATAAAACATTTTCAACGTTAATACTATAGTGGATATACTTGATAACAAGTATGCGATTATTTTTCTTGGATATTTAATGAAAATTCAATAAAAAATAGTTTGAGTTATGGACATAGGGCCAGGCCTGTAGGGCCTAGCTAATTTTTGATTTTTTTTTTGCCAAAATTTGGTATTTGTCCCAGACACTGCACCACAGCCAAGATTCCTGAGATCGAGAAATGCGTCAGTTAGGGCAATCAAGCTCTCAATGTGAAGAGACTCTCGTATGAGACGCAAGCCTGAGGAGCATAAAAGCAATTCATGTATCTATTAGCCCCACAACGTTCCAAACAGGAACTACTAAATGGATGGTCGGGCAGAGTAGCTGGGTAGTAATCGACGATGATTTTGTTGATACCTATCCAGCATGAGTCCTGGACCCAGTAAATACAATGATGCATGCAATTTAGGTACCCCCAAACAAGTATCAAGTCAAGGGCTATAGATACAGCATATGTGAGAATAAAGGTCGATCAGTAGCAGAAGTCGCTGAATATGGTCGCGAACAAGGAAAGAGGGACTCAAGTCGTCAGAGGATTTCGCCGGACCGGGGCAGAGCTGAACCACGTGGCCACATATCTGAGATCTCGAAGGCTCTTCATATCTCTTTCTCTACCATCTTCTTCTACTATGTACACCCCTTTTGGCGACGAAAGAAAGCGAAAGATCAATCTTGGTGGCGCCTCCTCTGTTGTATCAAATACAGCTCTCCTCGGACAGGCGCGAGCGCTTCGGACCGAGCGTCTAGAACAGCAGCGGAGGCACGAGAATGCTTCAAAGGTGCAGGCGTGGTGGCGCGGGACCCAGGAGGCACGGAAGGCTAGACGGGACATGAGGCATATGTTTGAACATGATGTGTGTGGAATGGATGGGCTAAGGTGTCTGGTCATCATTGGCAGAAAGGACGAAGAAGCGCTCGCGACGTGGAGTTCGGCGATGGCAGTGGGTGGCTCTGGTGCGTTTTCGTCCTTTACAAAGCCTTTAAAACTATCTATAACACACTGAAGATGCTCTCTTCGCCCTTCCCAGACGAACAGAAAACCACGACAGCTGGCTTGTGTTGACGAAACAGGTAGCGGTCCTGTTGCTCCGATCGGTGGCCAACTCTCCATTGTACGTTTTCCCTACCTTCAGATTGACTTCAATGGCTTCTGTTCATCAGAAACTTCCGCTCTGTACCTCACCTCAAAGTTCTTCACGCGCTATTATCGCCTCCAACGACCACCGCAGTACTTGGTGACTTTGGTAAACACGTCTCATCTCAGATCATGATGTATCTTCTCCATCGCAATCTATACCCTTTACTCTACAACTCAATATCTTCAATAGTAAGTTGAAAAATAGTTTTAACATAAAAAAATGACATTGAACGTTTCTCAGCCTCTAGGCGCTCGAACATCACCGGCTCTGTCGCTCCTAGCTACCCTTGCCACATTACCATTCTCAACCCTCCCTGTGCAATCTCAAGACTACATCGCGTCTCTTAATGCCATTTTCGCGTCGATTTTTACAATTCCCATACTTCCAAATCGCATACCTTCTGCGGCGCTTGTTGACCTCTCCGCTCGTATCCCTTTTTCATCCCTGGCTTCTCTCGATGTCAATTATGTTATCGAAGCGATTAACTCTGATGACAAGCTCAACCTTATCGCAAATCTTCAGGTATTTATGGCACCACGGTATAAGCTTATAGATGCAAAATCACTTGAAGTTTACTTTACACTTCTCTCGCGGCTGCTCAACTCCCTCCCAGCTCACGTTCTCAATCCGCCTCCGCCAAAGTTATATTCTCCGACTGCTTCTGTATCTCAATACGAATCTGGTTCTGATTCCGACTCTCCTCGCACGCGAGTCACTGTCGTATCGTCATTTTCGGATAATCCAACACGAGCAGTCACCCCGAGAACACTGAAACGCCTTGCTGCTCTCCCCAGTGCCTCACACCTCTCGACTCTCCTCTCCCTCCCATCCTCGCCGACCTGCCGGCCTGCACTCCTACAACTGCTCTTTGCCCTTTCGGCTATATGGCCCGCTGACGTGGCGCCAAGGATACTCGCTACCGCACCATCACTTGTCAGAGAGATCTATCGGGGATATGTGCGCGGCAGCCCGGTGGGGCGTGACAGTTCCGCTGGTGCGTTGGGCGGAGCAACGTCGACTACGGAAATATGGATCCCCTTCCTATTACTTGTAGAACTCTATACAAAAGCAATGGTGACTATGGGAGATGACGAATTTTTTGGTACGAATCTAGGAACAGGAGAAGGATCGGGATCGGGCGGAAGGGTACTTGGATCAACAGAAGTGGGAGCGGCAGTACAAGTTGCGAGGAACCCGTTGAGTCTAGATGAGCTGGTGGGGTGGAGCCGGCAGTTGATGAATGTGGCATTTGCGTTATATTGGAGGGAAGACCGGGAAACACTGGCGAAGACTGTTGGGTTGGAGGGGAAGGGATATTTGAGGTGTACTTGGGAGGGAGTGAGGGAGAGGGTAACAAAGTGTTTGGCGGGAATTCACGCGAGAGAGTGAGTATTGCATCGCTTATTTCTTCATTTTGTGGGCATTGTATAGCCTGTGCGCTCACGAGCGTGTTGTTTTCTTTTCCATTCATTCAGCTCCTGTTTTATGCCATTCCTAAGCACATCTGGGTCTAACGTAATATCTTCAGTTCTCGCAAACCATTTGTTCCCGCAGGTCACTGGTTAGCTATCTCCCAGATCGACGTTCAATCATTTGTCGAGGCAGCTATGTACGTGTGTCCTTAATGGTCCTACACCTTACTCATTCTCTTTTAGCTTCGAAGAGCGCGAGTTGTCATCTACAGTCCCTGACTCTCCCGTGTTTCCTATCCCTCGGAATCATGGTTACTCCAAACGGCAGCTTGCTCACCTCTCCCCGCGTCTCGGCGTACTGAACAACATTCCATTCGCCATCCCGTTTGATGTACGCGTGTCTGTCTTCCGCCATTTCGTTGCCAACGATGCTGTGGCTCGCGCCTCGTCCCGCAGTCATCGTGATCCTCCTTTTTTCTATGGTAATGGGCGACATAGGGTGCAGATTCGCAGGGGAAGTGTAGCGCAGGATGGGTTTGATCGTTTGGCTGAGACTGATTTGAAGGCGTCGTTGGAGATCGTCTTTATCGATCAGTTTGGGGCTGAAGAGTGAGCGTTACTTGTTGATTTCTTCCGAATTCCTCATCAACGTTCTTCATACAGAGCAGGTATTGATGGAGGTGGCGTATTCAAAGAGTTCTTCACGTCACTGTGTAAAGAGGTTTTTGACACGGACCGAGGGTTATGGTTGGCGAACAAGAAAAACGAGCTGTACCCGAATCCACATACATATGCAATGGAATGTAGGTTGTTTCTTTATCGTCGTCTTATGTCCTTCTAACTTTCAATCAGCTCACAGTCTCAACTGGTACCGTTTCATCGGACGTATCCTCGGGAAGGCCATGTATGATGGGATTCTCGTTGATGTAGCGTTTGCAGGATTCTTTCTGGCCAAGGTTAGTCAGCGTTGTATGCTATATATAATGACGACATCATATACAAGTCATTATCTTAGTGGCTTGGACGGCAAAGTTTTTTGGATGATCTTGCTTCCCTTGATCCTGACCTTTACAATGGCCTTGTGTTCTTGAAACATTATACAGGTAACCTTGAAGATCTCGCTCTCAACTTTACTATAGCTGTGGATGGTTCGAGCTTTTTCACCCGATGTAATCATCCATCCTGACCTTTCGTGGGATATACAGAACTCGGTATCACTCGATCCGTCGACCTCATCCCGAACGGGAGTAACGTCGCAGTCACGAAGGAGAACCGCCTGCAATACATTCAGCTTATCTCTCACTACCGCCTGACGAAACAGATCAGGCTACAGAGTGAGGCGTTTTTTGATGGCTTATCGGAAATGATCGACTCGAGGTGGATTCGGTGAGTTTTTTTGTCACTATTTAGCTCTGGCAAACATCTCAGAACACGTCCAGCATGTTCAATCAGCAAGAGATCCAAATTTTGCTAGGTGGCGTCAATAAGCCTATCGACTTTGATGATCTCAGGAGTCATACCAATTACGGGGGGTTGTACGATGACAATGAAGAAACCATTATCATGTTCTGGAACGCAAGTATTTTCCCCAAGTCGGGGTCAGGATAACTAAAGTACGCTCGGCTAGGTTATCAATACATTTGATCAAGGACAGCGCATGGCTCTCCTACGTTTTGTTACAAGCTGCAGTCGTCCCCCGCTTTTGTGGGTCTTTCCTCTCCAATTCCTCGTCATTTTCAACGAGTGATCATTTTACAGGGGTTTTAAAGAGCTCGTACCAAACTTTTCAATTCGTGATGCTAGCTCTGATCAGCATCGCCTTCCTACTTCAAGCACATGTGTGAATCTACTAAAGGTAAGTGCTTCGACAGTTTCACTTTCATCTAGGGGGCTAAACTGTTACTGGTAGCTTCCCCGATACAAGAGCGAGAAGGTGTTACGCGAGAAGTTGCTGCAGGCGATTACGTCTAATGCAGGATTTGATCTTTCATGATTAGTCTTGTTTGTACGCATTTTTTTGTGGCTGTGATGCAGTAAATTTTGGAAAGAAAAAATAAAAATTGGCCACGCCCTATGTCATTTCCATACCTTTATGCTGTAATTCACTAATGACTATAGAAGAACTAGTCATAGTTTCATAGCCAAGCAATGTTGTGAAGTCTGATAGGCCTGTTTGTATTCCAGCTGGAAATATAATAAAACTAGATCCAAGTCTGAAATGTCATGAAGCATTAGTTGTCCATTATCTGTATCTGCTTCATCATGTATTGATGCAATCATATTCAAAGTACTTTCATTAGGTATATGAGCTGATCCAAATGTACTCTATTCAGTTGATGTACCAATTGGTAGTAGAGCAGTAGTAATAGCTGGGAGGACTTTTGAAACATATGACTTAGATTTGATTTACTTTTTATGATTACTCTTTGTTTGTAACTTGCAACCACTGTTTCTATCTATGCTAATCTTTTTTTATGTACTCCAAAATGTGATAATAGATGTTCTGGAAGTTTATAAAAAATATCAAAATATCATTTCTATTTGCCTTTGCTGTCCACCAAGCAGCTATTATTTCCAAGTTTGGTTGTTAATTTGCATTTTGAACAGCTACTCTCCATTTGGCTTTACTGCTTCAAAAAATAGCTCAGATTCTTTTCTTTGTATAAATAGGTGTAACAGCATATCTTGCCTCTTGAGCATTTACCAGATATTTACAGTGGCTCAAAAAACTGTTGCAATATTTTATACTTTTTGAAGAATAACATTGGCATAAAGGATTGGAAGTATTTAAAATTCTGGTTAAATTATGTAAAATACTATGGCATCATGGCTACAAATTGCATTTTAGTTTATGTAATTTAAATCAAAACTGATGGGGTGCTGGCTATTTTAAACTATTCACTCATTGGGACAGTTTTTTGAGCATCTTTAATTCTGGTATTTAGTACTTTGTATGTCCTCCATTTGCCTTGATAACTACTTGAATTCTTCTAGGCATGCTTTTTATCAGTTTTTGGCATACCTCTGCTGGTATTCCATCCCACTCCTTTGCAACTCTCTTCTACAATTCATGCACACCATGAGGTGTTTTATACTGCCTAAGCTGCTCCTTGAGGTACTCCCAGAGGTGTTCAATAGAGTTAAGATCAGAGAATTGGGCTGGCCACCAGAGGACATCAAAGATGTTGTCTTCAAACCACTCGTTAGCCCTCTTAGAGTTGTGTTTGGGGTCATTGTCCTGTTTGTGTGTGTGTAAATTCATCCCTCTCAGGCTTATATTTCAAGGGTGGAATACATAGGTGTATATGTTGTCTTTTCTACAATATTGTCATGACTCGCATCAACACCCGCACCAACCCTAGGCCCTGGACCCCACATAACCTCCCTCATCGCACTGGAACACCAGGACCCTTGTCAAACATACCCCCCATCAACCCCAGCACCCGCACACACCCTCCATCAACTCCAGCACCCCAGCATGCTACCCATCAATCCCCCATCAACCCCGGCACTCACCTCCCACTGAGCTACCCCAACCAACCCACTTACCTGGCCAACCAACCCCAACCACCCACCAATCACCTGGCTTCCTGCATGATCATATCCGAACATCCCACACAATCACTCCCAGCACCATTCAACACCTCAGATACACAGCCCTATGCACTGGCTCCGATCGATACCCCCAGGACTGAACCTCCCCAAACTGACTCCAGACCTCCCTATTTAAACTTGTAGGTAGTGATCCGTTATGGTAGTCTTGATATTACCTTTGCCGTTACTTTGTCATACCTCCATTTTGTACGAGCCTGTCAGTCTAACTTGTCTGCCAATCTATATCTTCTTTTCTCTCCAAGTCTCCCAGTTTTTCTAAGTCTCTTTCTCTCTCTTTGCCTCAGTCTTCCAGACTTTGTCTCAGTCTCCCAGACTGTCTGGGACTACTTCCTCAGATGTCGAGTCTGCCGAGTAAGAACCCGCTTGCAGTTGGAAGCCCCCATAGTCAGTGGAACCTGACAAATATTACCTAAGTTCCCAACCAGTTTTCTGGGTCCAGCATCTCTCCAGCCTGGCTGACACCCTCCCAAAGACTACTTGGATATCTGCTATTGATGTTTCTTCCCACCATTCTGCTACTCAGCACTGCGTTCAGCTTAACTTTTAACATTGTTCCTAAGCAAGCTGGCTATTCAGGTTCTGCTGACCTGGAGGCTTTTCCACTTAGCAACACCCTTATGAGGTGGACTCAAGTGCCAAACTACATGTACTGAGGTGTCAAGTGCTCCAGGCTGTGGTCTGGGGCATGAGACAGTAGGTTGAGCAAGTTCTGGGGCTGAGAGCTTGCACTAGGGTTAGTCAAGCTGGTTTTAGTAGGTAGGTCAAGTTGAGGGGGGTTCCTTGACAAGACTAAGGAGGGAATTTGAGTGAAGAGTGCTTGCCAGTCGATGGAGTGCATGCTGGACTGAGTTAGACTAGAGGCAAGCATGAAGAAATAGAGAGAAGCACAAAAGAGACACAAATAAGTCATGATAATATTAAGACTAAGGTACATTGGAGCTACTTATGGTTTTTATGTACTGCAGGCAAGAAAAGGTACTGTCTAGAAAGAGTCCTGGAGCAGATCCAGGAATTTTATGTTTGGCAGCAGGGCAGAGGGCAGCTATATTAAGAAGATTGTATGAGCAGTCTATAAAATTGATGGCAGTTCAAGCATTCAGTGGTTGGCATGATGCATGATGGCTGAGTGATTTGAATGATAGCTGAGAGATCCATGTAATGTCCAGGAGGTCTTCATAATGGCCTGGGATGATGTGTGATGGCCTGGAGGAATGCGTGATAGCAGCATGCTGCAGGTGGAGCATATGAGGGAGGGCATGGTTGGTGGGCATTGGGACTGCTGGGGATGATTCTGGGGAAGGAGTACTGGGGACAGGCAAGTCATGACACTTCTGACCCCTCCTCACACCTGGACACCCCTCTTTTGAGTTTCCAGCATGCTGACTAGTTTGTCAACTGAAGATTATCTACTCCAGTGCCATGCTAAGCAGCTTCCTTAACATTGCTTGTCAATGTTGGTCATGGTACTTATAGGTAGGCCCACACTTACTATTCCAATTGGTTCATCAATTCTTTGCCTCCCTCTGAAATTTACTGGCATTAGTGCCCTCCTGCTAGAGCTTATTAGCCCAGCCCAATGCCTTTGATTTATGACTCCAGATCTCCTAGTCAGTCTATGTGGCGACCAGTTCTATTTCCTAAACTGGCCAGAGTGTGATGGTGACAGTGCCTCATTGTGCCCTGATATGGTGATCCTTTCACATTGGTGTTCCTATGGATGGCCTGACCTACAAAGCCTTCCAATGTGACCAGGCCAGTAGTGGCTTTCCAGCAGCATTGAAGAATCCAGACAGTGTCTAAGGTGTTTTCTGCCCAGGCATGGTTTAAACCAAAGCCCTCCCCACTTGCAGGAGCACATGCCCCCACCTAAGGACCACAATTGTGCCAGCTGAGCCACCATGGCCCCTCATTGTCCTGTTGAAAGTAGTAGGCACCCTCTTCTATCTCCAATCTTTCAAAGCTCTCCTTTGCTCCATCATCCAAAATTTCACAGTACTGCTCTGCATTCATGATCTCCACCACCTTTACCAGCTTTTCTACCCCATTCCAACCCATACAGCCCCATACTATGAGATTATTCCCTCCTCCATGTTTCACAGTAGGTGTAGTGGTTCAGTTTGAAATGCCTTCTCCTTGTAGCTTCTACACATACTGCTTTCCATCTGATCCAATCCTGTTAATCTTTTGACTCATCTGTCCACAACACTCTTTTCCAGTCCTCCACAGTCCAGTTCTGATGCTCTTGAGCCTATTTAAGTCATAGTTGCCAATATTTAGCTTTGAGCATAGGAACTTTCCTCTTTGTAGCAGACCAATACCCCTCCTCCTTCAGCACATTTTAGACAGTCTAAGGAGAGACAGGGTTGGAAATGATGTTGCTGATAAATTGGTGGCTTGAACAGCTGTATCAAGTCTTCCAGTTGAGATTTGTCAAACAATAGCCTGTTTATCATGTGGAGTAAGCTTAGCTAGATGGCCTCCAGGTGGTTTTCCTCCATTTGTCCTGGCATTGGTTCTTTTTGCAATTCAGCATGCTGGAATAGTTCCTGAGTTTCTATTTGCAGCATTATACCAGGCCTACTGGGCTGCTTGTCCACCCCACCTTGAGGTCCTTTCAAGGCCAATCAACTGGATTAGCAGGATTCTACTGGCACATGCACCCCAGAAGTTGTCAAATCCCCAGGCCTTGCATCTGTGAGGACTCCTCACTCATAGGTGTTTCCACACTTGCTCTATCAGCGGCTGGTTGGGCCATGCCTACATTCCAGCTCTGAGCTGGGACTCCAAGACTTGGAGGTCCTCTTCCACCATTTGGTAGCTCCTGGCTCTATGCCAGGCTCCCTCTTGGTGCATGTGCTAGTCACTCATCTGATGAGTGTCACAACCTGCCTGCCCCCAGCACTCCTCTCCTAGAACTCTGACCTCCCCCAAGACCATCTCCAGCACTTCTAACACCTACCAACCACACTCCTCCTTCATATGCTCCACCTGCAGCATGCTGCCATCATGTATCTCTCCAAGCCATCATGCCTCCCTCCAGGCCATCACAAAGACCTCCTAGCCATTACACAAATCTCCAAGCCATCATGCATATCACTCAACCCCCAAACAGATCATGTGGCCATCATGCATTACACCAACTGCTAGATGCTCTAACCACTGTCAATCTTGCAGACCACCCATGCAATCTCCTTAATATAGCTGCCCTCCATACTGCTGCCACACATAGAATTCCCAGAGCTGCACTGGAACCCTTTCTAGACAGTACCCTTTCCTGCTCATTGTATATAAAGACCATAAGTAGCTTCCATGTACCTTAGTCAAAATATTATCATAACTTGTTTGCATTTCTTTTGTGCTTCTCTCCATTTCTTCATGCTTGTTCCTAGTCTAACTCAGTCCAGCATGCACTCCTTGCTCAAATTCCCTTCCTAGTCTTGTCAAGGAACCTCCCTTGACTTGACCTACCTACTAAAACCAGGTTTAGCAATCTTAGCACAAGCTCCCAGCCTTGGAACTTGCTCAACCCACCATCTCATGCCCCAGACCACAACCCAGAGCACTCAACACCTTAGTACATATAGTTCAGCACTTGAGTCCACCTCATAAGGGTGTTGCTTAGTGGAAAGGCCCCTAGGTCAGCAGAACCTGATATAATATTCAGACTCTTCATTACACCATTCTCAATGGCTATGTATACTCAAAATTATTACCCCACAGTATACCAGGTTGATATGTATGGATGCCTGGTACACCGCACAGACACTCCAACCAAACTACCTGCAACCCCTGTATGAACTCTACCCCCTCTGACACCATTGGGACCCAGGCTTCATTGGAAACAGCTATGAACTCTCAGTTAGTCAGGACTCATCTCCAAACCTCATGTCAACACAGGCAACTAATGGATCCTGCTTCTAGACCCTACCAGGTGGCCTCCTGGAGACACCTACCTATTTCAATGGACACCACCCAGTACCCCCCAGCATGGGCCTCTTTGCCCAACCTCCTGCTATGGCTACCAACACCCAGCCCCTCCACTATGCAAATGCCCAATCCATGCCCCTCAAACCCATTACTATCCTGCAGATGCCCTATTTGCCAGGACACCTCCCTTGCTCCTGGGACAATGACAATGGACCAAGGCCTATATCCATCAAAGCAGTGAGATTCTCTGACTACTCTGCTTTACACCAGAAGATTTTGCACAATGAGCCCAAGCACTACTCACAGAGTTCAGGCAGGATGACTTTGAAGGAATCTCAGAAGAGTGGAAAAACTGCATTGTCAACTTCCAGGAATAGCTGATGACCAGGGATTTCCTGGAGCAAGTAAAACTCAAATTTCAACACAACACTATTTTTCAGGAAGAATTCCAGGCCCTCATCAACAAAGTACACATCTCACCTTTGCTCCACCCCTTCAATGATCTAATGGATGCCAGCCATTCATTCCACATTCAATGCAAGAACTCCTCAGCATCAAGACCAGCTACACATACAGCCCTGGAACAACAGCAACAGGAAGAATGCCATGCTGCCTCTGCTATCCTATAATCCCTCAACCTGACTAGGAGACTATTCAACCAACCTACCATGCATGTGGTAGGTCTATCAAGCTGCTGCAGAGGTAACTCCGTCTCCAGCTCATTCAAACCTAGGAGCAACCTGCAGCACTGCTGGAGCCCCTCAGCACAGGCAACCATGCCTTGCCACTCCCTCCACCCCTACCCATGAGAGCCTGGGCTAGCAGTGTGGACTCCAAGAACACCTTCTGCTGGACCATCCATGATGCCCCCAATTTCTGGAGATGACTGCCCCAGGGTGCCCCCCCTCACTGGCTGCCCCACCCCCAGGACCTGTATTATGGCACAGACCCCCACCCCACTTTGACCTGAGATGACCCCTGCAACCTCCTATGAACACTTGACCCAACCTCCCAGAAGGGCTGCAACTGGACTCTGCCCCTCCACCTCTGAGACCACCACCACTACCCCATGCTCAGATGCCATGCAACCCACCTTCTGACTGAACACCTCCTGGCTGGGTTCTCAGACCACCCCCTGACAGATGAGGATTGCCATTCAACAATGGCCCCCCTGAATTTGGACCCCTGGGTAGACCCCAAGGAGGAGGGCCTCTAGGAG
Organism: Termitomyces sp. T70a; assembly: GCA_017657195.1. NCBI lineage: Eukaryota > Fungi > Basidiomycota > Agaricomycetes > Agaricales > Lyophyllaceae > Termitomyces > Termitomyces sp. T70a. The sequence goes on along the minus strand of JAGGAT010000135.1, from coordinate 11,475 downwards.
GATGGGGCTCTGCACTCAGAGCATTTCCCCAACAGAGAGGAGAAGGTAATCGCTACTACTACTACTACTACCAGGCAGGACCTCTCCCCTGCAATGCAGCGCCCCAAGGTGGCAACTGAGATACTATGGCATGAGAAGGCTAATTAGACATTCAGAAACTGGAACCATTTATGGGCTGAGACTTCTGGAAGTGGCACACCTTCCTCATGCAGTGTCTTAACATGTTTCAGGCCAAACTACTTACTTTCCAGGTTGAAAGCTTCTGAGTTGCCTTCACCACCTCCTACTTGCAGGAAGTTGCCTTTGATCAATACACAGCCCTCAACTCAGTACTTTCTGACTGGCAGGCCTTTATCAATGAGTTCTCTGGCTAGTTCAGCATTTTCAACACCATGGCCAAGGCTGAGGATAACCTGTGCAACTTCCACATGTGAATGGAGGAGCAATTTACTACTTTTATAGTACATTTTGAGCAGGAAGCTTACAAGAGAGGCTGGAATTTCAATGCCCTTCAATACACTCTCCACTGTGCACTCCCGCAATGCAATAAGGACATCCTCTGGCTCACTCCAAAACAATCCTTGTAGGAAGAGTACAAAGCTCTTGTCACTCAGATCAACCAATGCTACTGGGAGGACCGCAGTGAGTATGCTGATGCGCCCAAAATTTAGCTAAATGCTTTTCTAGTAAGCTGCACTTAGCCTTGTTTTGCGTTGGGCTCGCAAAGTGTTGAGGGAGTCCTGGGCAGGTCCCAATTACTCGGTCCTAGAGTGTGATGTAAAGCAGAGAGGATGTTTCCATCAGTTGACAGCAGGTGGTAAGAGTTCAAGAAGGACGGTAGATGACAGGTAATAAGCTTACAAAGCTTCTAATCTTTACTGTTGGTGCTAAGAGGCAGCAAGTGTTGGCGCCAGCAATGAAGATGTACTTGTATAGTACCATTCAAGACTTGGAATGAAGGCCGCACTGAGAACCTTTGTTGGAGATGGAGTAGGGCAGAGTCGCTAATTGCTTAGCGCCTTGAGTGAGCTCTTAGAGATCTGGACTTGGGTGTGAAGGTGCTGGATGCAATTTGATTGTTCTCTACTGACAAATTGTAAGGTATTTATAGTAAGTGACAGCGGCGACTTAGTGAAGGGTCGGCAACGACTCTAATAGTCACTGCTAATGAAATGTAAGTGAAGGTCCGATAATAATACTATAAGAAAGGTAAATGATATTCAGGGAGTGTCATGCAGGCGGTTAGCTTGGGCATGCTGCCACATAACATGCAGGGTGTCAATCAAGGTCCTAACAAGGGTGGGCGCTAAATTGTAATGTGGTGTGTGGTGGTGGTGCTAGAAAGTGCCAGCTGTTGATTAGCTGTCATTATTAGGTCAAATATGGACATATTTCAACTCAAAGAGGAAAGCCGAGCCAGCGGTGACCCACTGATGGCGGTGGGGACTGCCGGCAGAGTGTGGAAGCTGGGTGCAGGGGTGATGGCATGGTTTTCATTAATTGTCCTGGGGGGGCAGCACATGCAGGTGGGGAGTGTGATGCATCACGTGACCAGGATGCGTTGAGTTTGGAGATATTGGGGTGCTCCTTGTGAAGAGGAGAGCCTGCGAGCTGGTAATGTCCATGACCTGCCATGGAGCAGGCGGCAAGGCTGAATGTCACGTGAGTGGTCCTACCATTGCCTGTAGGTGTTGTAGTTGGCTGTGAGGATGCGTCGATGCTGCATGGGGGACTTGTTTGTAGGGGGCTGCTGGGGTCTTGCCGCCTTGGGTCAGTGCTGGTGTATTAAAGGCTTAAAATGTGTTGGGCCAAACCGGGGGCTCATCAATGTATTTCTTATTCTATTCTTATACTATTTCTCCTTTACTTCTTGTAATAATTATCACAAACTCTTATGTATCTCAGACTATTCCCTATATTTTCAACCTTTTCTCTTTATTCTCCTTTACTCAAACATCTATAGAAGCTGCATGTAATCGACTACCAATTCACCAGGCAATCAACACAATTGCTATTTCACTTCATCCTGCTCAAACTTTCAAGCCTCATTTTAGTCAATCCTGAAGTCATCCCAGAAAACTCTTCAATTATGTAATCAGTTAACTTGGTTCCTGACATTCTCCAGTCCCTCTAGATCGAGGCCGCCCATGGTGGGTACCGCTACTCTTATGTGAATATATACTCATCGCGGCGACGCGAACGGTGGAGCAGAAAACATCCTGCCGGAGTTCAAGGAGACCTATATAGCTGACAATCCCTCGGATTTCTTTGCTGGGTAGTTTTCGAATTGTTGGCGGTGGTTTTAAGCCACATCGGTTGAACTCTCACGGCTCCTTAGAGATCACGAGGTGTTTAATTCTATTGAGTGCAGGTGTTCGCGTGAAGGAGCGACCCGTGATTCTGTTGGCGCTGTACTGCAGAAGATGTGGTTACGGTGGTTTGGCAAAATGTGCCAATGGAGTTGCTTACGATCAAGAGGCGCGTGGAGAAGCGCAGGATGAAATGGAGAAAATCTATCCCATGGGGAGTTGAATATTTACCTCCTACTGAAAGGGCGTCAATGATGATATGATATTTTAAGTCTGCTGTTCCGAATTTGCTTACTTAACGTGATTCTTTAACGATTGCCATCAATGACACCCACTCTCGATTTACTCTGGTCCGGGCCCGTCTGGGGCCAGCCCTGGTATGTCAGTGGTGTAATAGAACATTTACGTGACTTCCAGTGGGTACTATACGGCGTCGATTTGCAATATGGTAGCTACGCTGTCAAGTATTGTCTTCCCTTCGGATGGAGACGAGCCTTTCCCTTGATCATCGGGCCTGCTCGAGCCCCGAACCCGAGGTCAGTTACGTCGCGCAACACTATAAAGTAGCCCTATCGGTATCAGTTCACTCATGACTCTACGACGAGAACCAGTCTTCCCTCCCCTCGACGGCTCGGTAATCATTCCAGAGTCCATCGATTTCAACTGGCAGCACAATGCTGACCTTCCCATGTTTGCTTATGAAACAGACGGCTCGAGCAATGTAACTGAGATCACATTCCTCGAATTTGGACGTGCATGTCATCGAGTTGCTCACCTGGTTAGGCCCGGACGCTCTGGGCCCGACCGGGAGGTTGTCGCTTTCATCGCATTGGCCGACACAATTGTGTACCAGGCGGTGACGGTAGGACTGATGATAGCCGGTTTGGTGGTCAGTACTTCCACCTTATATAGTTTGATAAGAGAACTGAATAAATGTTCGAAAAGCCATTTCCTATTTCTCCTCGCAATACTCCTGCTGCTATCGTTCATCTTCTGAGAGAGACCTCATGTCATCGCTTGATTACTACCTCTGCAACGCTTAGCAGTCTCCTTGCTGGCGTCAAGGCCGAGCTCGCTGCCGACTTCAACCTTTTAATTGAGGAAATACCGATGCTCCATCAAATCTATCCCAGACTCGGGGCCGAGACTGTACATGATCCTTTCGAACGTTATCCTCCACCTCCTACGCGGCCTCCCATGTCGGATGTTGCGCTATATCTTCACTCATCCGGGAGCACCGGGTTTCCAAAGGCAATTCACCAAACACACCTCATCCTTGCACACTGGGCGGCTTTGCGTGAGTATTACAATTTTACGACGGCTTACCGCTGACATGTCTGGGTGTAGCTTCCTTGATCCAGTTCCGTGATCACAGGCCCCGAGCACGCATTGCAGCCATGATGCTTCCTCCATTTCATACACTTGGCATCTACGTCCAGATTCTCTATTCCATGTTTGGACTAGTTTCCCTGGGCGTCTACCCTCCTCAGGTGACTTCGAGTGAGAGGACACCAATGATACCGACCCCGGAAAACATTCTCGAACACACGCAACGCTCAAAATCCAATTCCATGATTACCATCCCCGCCCTCTTGCAGGTCTGGGCACAATCCCCCGAGGCCGTCGATCTCCTTCAGACGCTGCACTTTGTCGTATGCCATAATTGTTTATATGCCTATATGCATACAGTCTGCTCATACATCTTGTTCAGGGATACTCTGGCGGCGCCGTGGCACCAAAGCTCGGCAATTTCATGGTTGCAAAAGGTATCAGGCTCAACCCTGGTTATGGCGGTACTGAGTTTGGCTCACCGACATTTGCCATACCGCGTCCGGGCGACGAGCGCGATTGGGCATATATGGAGTTTAGCGAGCGTTCAAAGGTCAGATGGGTGCCTCAGGGCGACGGGACGTTTGAGTGTCAGTTTTTGGTATGTGAATTTGTTAGACTCTGGCTTCTGGATATCGTTGTTTGAGCTGACGCAATTTGATTCGAATAGACTACACATACACATTCGCTTCCCGTTGAGAATTTACCTGATATCAGAGGGTATGCCACTGCCGACCTTTTCGAACCTCATCCTACAAAGCCTTATTTGTGGAAGATGTATGTATGGAGTTTCCCTCCTATTGCCCTGGACTTACCGGATCATTTCCACAGCGTCGGGCGCATTGATGATGTTGTTATCCACTCATCTGGGGAGAAAACTGTGCCGGCACCTATGGAGGATATTGTTATGAGTAGCCCATAGTCAGTATACTCTCTCGCCATTCAACATACACCATACTCAGGCCAATAACAGCGTCATGGGGACTGTTATCTTCGGTCGCGCCCATGATCAGCCGGGCATCCTCATCGAACCCAAGGACCAATATGCTATCGATATCGCAGATCAGATTCAGGTCGCTAAATTGCGAAACGCACTCTGGTTAGTACGGACTTGACTAGTTTTATTATCCCATTGTTTTACATGCGTGCAGGTCTGTGATCGAGGAGGCCAACAAGGTCTCACCGGCGTTCAGCAGGATATTCAAGGAAATGATCCTCATCACTTCCAAAGGTAAGCCTCTTCCTCGAACAGGGAAAGGCACCGTTATGCGGAAGCTGGCTCTCAGGGCTTATGACAATGAGATCGAGAAACTGTAAGTTCCAGACCACCATTTTCGCGCCGATTTTCAAGAACGCTATCCACAGCTACACTACCGTGGAAGAGAGTGCAAAAGGAGAAGACGTCGTACCTCCGATTGCTTGGGAAGATGAACACGTCCGGGCCTGGCTCCTCCAACAGACTGCAGATATCCATTCAGGCAAAGCAGTCGTGATCTCAAAGGATCTTTTCGAGCAGGGATTTGATAGGTCGGTCATCCCCACATTCTTATAATAATTCTCATTCTCTGGAAAAGTTTGAGCGCGACAATCCTTCGTCGTCGGATCGTCGGCGCTTTGCACGGAAGCAAGGATAATTCGACCATAAAAGCCGCAGAGAATATCACACAAAATACGGTGTATACGTACCCGTCGATTGAAGCACTTACAACGTTCCTCGTCAAACTCGTTGCTGATCCCGACGGCTACAAAGGCGGGAAGAACGCAAAGGCAGAAATCGAAGCGATGATCGAGAAGTACAGTGCTGGTCTGGAGAACTCACCCGTTTCCACCAGCGGCGCATTCTCTATGCCTAAGAACAAAGTAGTACTACTGACAGGGTCGACTGGAAACCTGGGTTCCCAGATCCTTGCTGAACTTTTGCTTGATCCCTCTGTCGAGTTTGTATATGCTATGAATCGTGCAGCTACGGGCTCAGCTTCAATCCTCGAACGACACACTAAGCGGTTCGTCGACAAAGGGCTGGATTTGGAACTCTTGCAGTCTGACCGTCTTGTACTTGTGGAGGGAGACACGACAATGCTCCGCCTAGGTTTATCGGATGAGCTCTACAACAATGTAAGTCCGTTCGCCTACCGGGAAAGTTCCTGCTCCTGTTCAACTACTTTCTTTTTCTCCATTCGCAGATTCGGGACTCCGTAACAGTCATTATCCACAATGCCTGGCGTCTTGACTTTAACCTCTCACTAACGTCATTTGAACCGAACGTCCGAGGCACCCGCAGTCTAGTCGACTTCGCGCGTTCTGGACCTCATCCCGAGTCAGTTCGATTTGTGTTTACGTCGTCTGTGGCGTCAGCACAAGCGTGGGGACAGCTCGAGCTACCGTTCCCCGAGGAAGTTGTGACGGACGCCGCAGTTGCTGTCGGGAATGGTTATGGGGAGGGGAAATACGTCTCTGAAAGAGTACGCACCACTTTTGTTCCTTCCTTCATTAGATTTCATCCTATTCGATGTTTCTCTTAGATACTTGTAAAGGGCGGGATACAGGCCGTATCTCTCCGGATTGGCCAGGTCTGTGGGGGGCTCCCCAACGGTGCCTGGGCAACCAGTGATTGGTTGCCTATCCTTGTAAAATCAAGCGTAGCCCTTGGAGCGCTTCCTCGCGCCACCGGTGTACGTCGTTCTGGCCTCTCATTTGTTATTACAATTCATTTTCAATGGGTTTGCGATTAGTTCGTCTCCTGGCTACCGATGCACACAGTTTCAAAGACTATCCTTGACATCGCGTTTACCGCTGATAAGCTTCCAGAGGCGGTCAATTTGGTTCATCCCCGGCCTATACAGTGGAGCGGGGTGATCGATAGTCTCAAATTGGTATTGGATAAACATGGTCCTCCGTTACGTATGGTATCTTTCGAGGAATGGTTTTCTCTGCTTGAGAAACGCGCCAGGAATGCCAGCGACGCAGACATTCAAGCTATTGTGAGTTTCTTTGGTGATCAACTTTATTCGACTATAACATTAATCTCATTCATTCCATTCATATTCTATAGCCCGCCGTGAAGCTTCTTGAGTTTTTCCGCGCAATTTCTGAGTCTGATCATGCCATTTCCAAGGCAGATCATCGTAAAGTTGAGATCGGTGGACTGGCAAAATTCGCAACTGCCAAAGCTCAAAACCTAAGTCAGACGATGAGAGAGATGCAGCCTATCGCGACTCAAGATGTAAATCGATGGGTTGGTTATTGGCGTTGTTCTGGATTTTTGTGATCGAAGGGGCGAGCGACTGATTGAATTATCGGTGGAATCGCATAATCAGCTGCCATATTTCTTTGTTTCCCTGTGCTAATATGCTTTCTACTTCTGCAACCGTAGCGAATCTGCGTAAGGTGCAAGATTAATGCGATGATACGGGGTCAGTGTGCACTGGAGCTCAGCCCCAGTATTGCCATCGGTTACTAATTTGTGGATTCACTCGGCTGCGATGTAAAAATGGGCTTGTTCTCTGATATAATGGCGTGCAACGTTCTACCTCGGTTTCTTCTTTCTCTGGACCAGAGTTTCAAAATTTCCCACGCAGAGTACCCACTGAACTGCAGAGATCTGAAACCGGTGCTATGTCGTCATGATACTATCAATATGAAAAGCCACATTCAAACTTCAGACACCAGACCACCCAGAGAAAGAAGGAATGGGAACGTACCTTGGTTAGTTGGAGTCCACCGACTAAAGGAGAAAAGAAAGAGGGAAGAAGAAAGAAAGAGATGAGAGGTCGTAGTGGGGTGCGAGGAGCTCTGGACTGCAGAGGTCAGGAAAGGGGATGGTGTGCCGTTAGATCTGAGAAAGCTACTAAGAAGAGTTTGCTTTTGCTTTGATTCAAATTGGGCTAAAAATGCAACGGAAGGATCGGCTTTTCTATATAGACTTCGTGAGGCGAGATCGTAGGGAGGGCTGCGGAATAGACTAAGAGAGAAAGACGACCCGCCAATCGAGAGCGAGGTGAAATAAAGCTCGACGTCGGATGACGAGTCGTCTTCCTCCTCGTCGTTCGTACAATCGAGACGGATCGGCCTGCTCCCTCCCAGTGTTCTCTCTTGAGTGTGCGGCGGGAGACTGTTGGAGGCTGTTCTTGAGCGAGAGGGCTGCGGAGTTGGGAGAGTGGTGAGGCGAGGGCGTGCCTGAGTGCCGTGAGGAGCGGCGAGGGGGACATTATGTGTTTAGGTTAAAAGTAATGGCAAAGCTGGGCCACGCAATCATAATGATGGAGGGCAGAAGCAAAAACGAATCCAGAAGAATCCTTTGCTTCATATGACACGGTAAGGCAACTGGCACACCAAAGAAGAAGCATCCGTACAGACCTGGAAGTTTGTTTACTCGATCCGACCAGAGTTTATTCCTACATCCGAGGAGTGAGTGTCGTTACCGTCAATGTCATCACCACAAGTGTCTGGTCTAGGTTCGAGGTAGGGACACGGTGCTCCACGCAAGATGGGTCGTCGTCTGTAACAGGTAAGCATATATTGCGTCACTCACACGAAGTTTGGTTTCTCGCGAGAAACAAGGAACTTATATTTCCGAGAAGTCGTCTATCCTAAATTTAAAACGTATATGCCATCTGTCTAGATGAATATTTATGTATTGACACGGAGCGAGTCTCGCTCGAAACCAAACTGAGAAATAAATAAGATTAAATATGTCTATAATACTGATACGACGGAGTCTCGATCGAGACTCAACTGAGGAAATTGTATAACATTCAAAAAATCTACAATAATACATGGGTAATTGCTGAAAACTGTAAGCAACATGTAGCAAGTAACAGCCGAAAACTGTAAGCTGGATTTACCTCAGTACCATAAAAAGAAAGGCCACGTTTAACGACGCCCAACGCCAGCCAACGGATCGCGGGAAGTCAAGGTCCAAAGAATGAATGAATGAATGAATGAATTCTATTTATACCGCCGGCAAGCCACTGTGCAGGGCTAAGGGGCGGGGGTAGAGTCTGTCTCGTACTCTACGTCGGGTGTTTTAATGATGTTCTATCTATTTGAAACTATTTCCTGCATTGTTTTGTGGTAGAACTGTCAGGTTCTGCTGACTATGGGGGCTTCCAACTGTAAGTGGGTCCTTACTAGGCAGACTCAATGTCTGAGAGAGTAGTCCCAGACAGAGAGCAGGAGTTCCAGAAGAAGTCCGGATGGGTGGGAGGTGCTTTGGGGGTGCGTGAAGTACTGGGGGATGAGCGAGAGGGTGGTCAGGGTTCTGGGCAAAGTCCGGGGATGAGGGAGGTGGTATGGGAGGTGTGCGGAGGACGAGATAAGAAAAACTGGGAGACTGAGACAAAGTCCAGGAGACTGAGGTGAAGAAAGAGAAGGAGACTTAGAAAAAACTGGGAGACTTGGAGGGAAAAGAAGATATAGATTGACAGACAAGTTAAACAGACAAGCTTGTACAAAACGGAGGTACAACAAAGTAACGGCAAAGGCAATATCAAGACTACTGTAACAGGTTGCTACCTACGAGTTTAAATAGGGAGGTCCAGGGCTGGTTCGGGGAGGTTCAGTCCCGGGGTTGTCGATCGGGGCCAGTGTGTGGGGCTGTATACCCAAGGTGTTGAATGGCGCCGGGGGTGATCATGCAGGATGTTTGGAGGTGATCGTGTGGGAAGCCAGGTGATTGGTGGGTGGTCAGGGTCGGGGGGTCGGATAGGTGGGTTGGTCGGAACAGTTTGGTGGGAGGCAGGCGCCGGAATTGATGGGGGGTTGATGGGTAGCATGCCCGGGGGGTTGATGGGTGGCGTGCCGGAGTGCTGGGGTTGATGGGGGTGTTGTGCGGGCGCCAGGGTTGATGGGGGGTATGTTCGACGAGGGTCCTGGTGTTCCGGAGCGGTTAAGGAGGTCGTGTGGGGTCCGGGGCTTAGGTTTGGTGCCGGTGTTGACATGGGTCATGACAAGAACTCTCTTTGTGTGGTTTTTGGTGGCATGTGTGTGTGAGCTGGGTTATGTTGCAAACTACTCCTGGTGGTATATGTCTCTGGTGGCTGGGTCAGGTTCTGGAATCTGTGATGGGCCTGGATTGTGTCTCCTTTTCTGCCTTTGTGTTCACATACACAGGGTGCCTTGGTCTCCTGTGGTGCATAGTCCTAGCTCTGCCCTGTCCTGTGTGTCTGGTGTCCCTTGTCATCTTTGTCTCTCCTTACTCTTCCTCTCCTCCTCATTCTCCTCTCTCCTCATTGTCCTCCACCAGGCTGTGCGCCTCTCCCCTTTCCCTCTCCATCCTCTTCCACCATTCCTCCTCCTCCTTGTCATTCTCTTTGTCTTCTATTGTCAGCATTGTCTTTTGCGGTCTTTTTGTACCCATTTTTGTGAATGCTCCAGTCTTTTCCAAGAACTTTACCATCACTTCTAAACCTTTTTTGGTACCAAGTAGATTGCCTAGTTCCATCTGTTTGTCCGCATCCCCTACTATGTACTAGTGTTCTTTGTACCTTGGGCATTCTTGTATAATGTGTTCTCACATTTGGTACCATTCTCCACATGGACAGTCTATTCTTTCAGTGGGTACAAACTTTGCGTAGTACTCACCAATAAAAGTGTGCCTCATTCTACATTGCGTGAGCCTTCCAAAAGTCTCCCTCAGGGTGTGGGTGATGTGTTCTCTTGGTTTCCATCTTGGGCACAGCCTGTTCACTATGGTAAAGCCTCCCATGACTGACTTTTCCTGCCATTCTTCCTTCCACTTCTCCAATGCTTTCTCCTTTGTCCTCCTCTTTGTATTGGATATTGTGGTGAAGTCTTGTAACGGATTGTGCCCATTACAGCACTAGAATACAGTATTATTACTTTATAGTTATTATTTTACTTAGCTATTATGTAATTACTATATAAGTTGTGAGGTTACTTATGTAACCTCAAGTAGTCTTTTCGCACAACTGTAGCCAGAATCAATTGATAGGTTCTGACTTACGGTCTTATGCGTGAAAGGCTCAGTAACTGTGTTACATTTTTTAAGTCAACCTACATTGACTATTTTTGCTATGGCAAGCAACTGAACTTCCTCAAAAGAAGTTCTACGTTACCATCAGTGATTGCACTAAAATGGTTCTGCTCCGTTATCATAGTGTGTGGGCATATCAATGTCCATGGAGAAAGGAGTTTCTGGGCATGATCCCGGGAACTCAGTGAGTGGAGCGCCCCAGAGCACTCCACAGGAATTAGAAAGTGATGCCACGTCACGTCATGCCATGGGTGTGGGAGGTGGAGTAATGCCAGGAGGCCTTTTCTCCACTACGCCCATTTGACCATCAGATGATGGTCAACAGTCCATACAAGGTGGAGAGACTGGAGCAGTCTCTTCCAGTGTGCATTGTGCGGTGAGCCAGACTGAGCTACGAGAGAGCTCTGTTGTTGGAACTGTGCGACCTCAATGCACCTTGACAGGTGTGCAGAGTGCCTATAGGGAACCCTATGTAGAGGAGCCAGTTCCATCGCAAGCTGGCCCATCATCAGGTTTAGGGAGGAGAATGACGTTCTCAGCCTACATAGAGACGGTCCCTGAGAAAGCACCTGATACCTCAGATACAGATCGCGAAACAGGTCTGGATGAGATTCTCAACCGGAGAGTCCTCGCATTCTGGAGGGACTATGTAGAGGTTTTCAAAGCCTCTACTAGACAACGGTTAGCTGCCAGAGTGGCTAAACATATTGTGATTCAGCGACGTCTAGGGGATAATATTATCCCCAATGCCCCTGAAGAGTTCATCGAACTCTACATTGAATTCTTGGAACAAGAGGTGAAAGAATACCTCCAGAGGAAACAGCTGCAAGGATCTCAAGTATC
>JAGGAT010000134.1:0-68895 GCA_017657195.1 Termitomyces sp. T70a | reverse complement strand
CTCAGAAAATAAAAGTAAATCACATGATATATAAGTCACATGTGAGGATCACATGTCCAGATCACCTGCTTGTAGTCACATGTCTGGATTCCAGGTCTAGGTCACATGCTGAGGTCACATATGCAGCTGAGTTTGAAAAGAGGGAGTAAATGATGGCAAGTTGGTCAGAAATACTCCCTCTTTTCAAACTCAGCTCAAGTTGACGCTTGAGAGAGTTTGGCCTCAGACCAAGTAAATCCCAGAAGTGTGGCATATGCTATCCCTCAAACTAAGTAGGCAGAGGTCTGGAGGGTTGAGAGCAAGGTTGAGAAGTGTCCAGAGAGTAAATAACAGGGCTGAGGAGTGAAAAAGTAGCGGTGAAATAGTAGTCCCCTGACAGTATCTGGCCCAAAGTGGGTCTCCAAGTTTGTTGTTGTTGACACTACATTCATAAACCAATGATAGGAACTAAATCTTGCATTTCCAATGTGCATGTGAGTCATCCTTAGGAGCTCAACCACTGAAGATGTGAAATTAGTCCAGATATTTTGTTCTTATCTGGAGCAATCCACACCCAGAAACAATTTGTAATCAAAAGATGTCACACTGAATAAGATATGCTTCCAGAGCTGGAGAAAAATTGAAAAGACACTACTGAAACACTTGCCCATTTCATGTCCTCAGACAAAATAGAAATCATATGATCACGTGCCCGACCTGATCAGTATGGTGGCTGTGCACAAGTTGACTTTGTCGAGTTCTGCACAGCCACCATACTGACAATGCCAACCTGCAGTTCCTACAATAGGAATGCAGCAAGCATTAAGGTTAATTTTAGTATCATATCTGAGTGCCTCAGTATCATGTTGTGAACATGAGATCTATTCCCATCACTCAGTGCTTTCTAGTTCTCCCACTGCTGAGCCACTCCAATCGACTGTCCTCATAAGGTAGGTTTCTAGTTCCACGAGAACCAGATAGATGACAGGTGGCAGCCAACCTTCGACTTTATTTGCTGTCTTAGTTGGAATCAACAAGTATCAAGATCCAATATTCCTGATCTCTACACAATTCAACCTCAAGGCCAGTAGACTTCCCACAACATATTCTGTTCATACAACTCTCAGGAAGCCAAATGTGTTTACCTTAGAAGCAGGTGAGAGTACCTTCCTAGTCCTCTGCTTGTGACCGTACTTGAGCAGCTGGAGATGAAGGTTGCCAAAAGATGCTGCATCTGAGCATGTGCTGAACATGATGTGCTCCCAATTATCCTTTCATGTCGATATTCTGTGGGCAGCTTTGCAGGAGGTGCATAGAATTCGAGGCCATAAGCGTGCATTTGTGACAAAGGATAATATACAATACTCACAGGTTGACAAGAAACATCTAGATAATGGACAAGTAGATTTTTAGTGCAAGAATAGAAATTGATTTTGTAGTGTTGTGCCTGGTGGAGTGGACCCTCCGCCTACAGCAATCAAGGTCTTCCTGTGTGGCGGGCGCATAATTGGTGGCCACAGCCTTGAATGCAGGGGGAGTTGGGGAAAGAAAGCAAGTGAACCTGAGATTATGTGAGCCCAAATGAAAATTTTCTCTTTATTCATGTGAAACATTTACGAGTAGAAAATTCTCGTGTTCAAATAAAATGTTTACAGACACATGTCCATGGAGGCTGAAACAACTATGGATTTTGATGTACCAAACTGGAAAGAGAGCTTGGTTGCTTCTCAAGTTAAAGGTGTTATCGAAGATAGTTCCCGAAAAAATATTGAAGACGTGGAAATCATCTCAAGAGTCAGAAAAAGCTCATGACAATGATTTTTATGTGCGTAGACATATCTGGTTGCATCAATAATACTTCTTTTAGAACCTCGTTGGTTGTTATACGCACTGATTGACGAGATTTTAACCCTATCATAAGGTCAGCCTGAGCACCTGGGTCAGACATCGCTTTTACGCCAACTTTGGAGATTAAGGCTTGGTCGCACATATCGACAGAAATGCCAATAATGCTGACCTGTACGACCTTGATTGATGTAGACCATAGTCTGGAGATGGCAGTGCAAGCGAACATGGAAAACAAAATGAACGAATTCCAAGAAGATAGTATTTATACTGTTAGAATCTTACACCTGGCAGACAGTAAGTTGTAGCCTCAGTTCAATGTATAATTGTATAGTTAGTTACCTGACAGACAGTAAGTTGTAGCTAGGTAACTATGTTAATAAATAGTACGCGTGAAAAGGCAAAGATATCGACTCACCCTCAGTTCAATGTATAGTTGACTGAGGGTGTTGGAAGATGTATGGCAGTTTATATGTACATTCGAGACAATGGAGAAGGGGGTCTTTCAATCCCAAGAGCAGACATATCGAAGGGATACCGAGGCACTGACCGAACAGATACCACGTGTCCATGAAGGGCTTTAAAGCAGGCGGATGGAATCCGTGTATTTCACACCAAGGATTGATAGTGTTGCAACACAAATAGAATTTACGGTCCGTGGCAACCTGAAAGAAGTTCCTCCGGATTTCTTCAGAGATAGCCGCTCCGTGGAGTATCGTCTTCGATCACAGTAGAGGAAATCAGACTCATCATCTCAACGTCTTTTTCACTTCTGCGAATCAAAAAAAAGGACTTTAGATCAATGCTGGTTGCCCAAACTGGGGTAAGAATTAGATCCAGAATGGCGAAAAATGACTTACTTCGATTGCTCAAATGAATAGCCGTACAGGCTGATATGTACTGCATGTACCAGTGGAGTGTAATTACCGACCGTTGGGAGAAAAGACACTCAAAGACCGCACCGCTGGCATTGAATCAAATTTCAGAGCTGCACAAACATCATGCATCATGTCGAGCACCACCAATGCCATCTCGTTTAGGAATTGGCTTGCGAAACATGGTGGTGGATTTCATAAACAAGTACAATTTGTAGAAGGTACGTACACTTACCATTGACATCCTGTAAAGACAAGCTGATGTTTGAAAGTACCATCTGGTTCTTGTATCGTGGCCGGATCGGACCTTCCGGGAGATACGAACGTTGTAGAATGTCCTTTTGACCTGGCTATTACAGAGGAACTCGCCCAAAAGTGCCTACTTGAGATTCTTGATCTGAAAGAAGAAGTAGAGGCCGGCGCATGGTCCGAGCGGCAGTGGATTTCATCGTATCTATGTTGCCATTGGATCTTTGAGGAATCAAGGTGCTCGCCACGTACCTTACATTCTGGTTTCTTCTCTTAAACGCTCTAAGCTCCCTACTACATTATGAATACGTGAAGACGTTACCATCCGCTCAAAAACTACGAACACCTCTTCATTTCACCCGTTTGGAATTGGAATCATTTCAAGGGACCAATCTATATGGAGCAACTCTTGATCGAGAGCGAGAATGGCGAGCTGAGTGGGACCAATGTAGGAACGCATTTTCCAAAGCAAATCCAGAATGGGGAAACAAGCTCTCTTGGTCAGAAGACATGGTTTCGATTTCTTGATTCTCATTCACTCTTATGTAGGGAATCCTATCTTACTGCGTCTACTTACCTGTCCTCTCGAGCTTTTCCATCGTCTCTCCTATCTCCATCCCCGTCACTTCTCTCCTCGCCTGACACGAAGCCAGTGCTCTTGCCTGGGATCGATGCTCTGAACCATGGTCGAAAAAAGCCTGTCTCCTGGATTGTTTCATACCCAGATCCCGACATCGACTCGACAAAGGCCCCGAAGATATCCCTTGTTCTTCATAACTCTTTTACGCGAGGCCAGGAGCTTCTCAATAATTATGGAGCAAAGCCGAACTCGGAATTAATCCTGGGCTATGGCTTTGCATTACCACAGAACCCGGACGATACTATTGTTCTCAAAATTGGCAGAAGTAGTAAAAAATGGGAAATCGGTCGTTCGGCACGTGGGGCCGAGGGTTTATGGAACGAAATCCTCAGGTCCATTCAGCAGAACCCGGATTTTACAAATTATGAAGATCACCTGGACGCTGCAGGCGCAATGCTTGACATGTTGCAGACGTTACTTGATCGCCTACCGCCTGATCGCGATGATCGTGGAGTAGACATGCGCCCTGAAGTTGCAGTCATGTTAGATTACTATGTCGAAGGTTTGCATTCTCCCCTCATCAAACCCGCCAGTAATCAGCTCCATCCAGGTCAACGGGACATATTAGAGTCTCTCGTGAACTTCGCCCATGAAAAAGAGCGCCTTGCAATTGAAGATGCGCGTGCTAAGGGGATAGAAATTGTTCTGGAGGACTGAGTTGGCTGTAATCAACAGTCCTCGATCATGTGCTTCCACAGGCATTCACCAGTTTCCTTTCCATAACTCTCGTCTACTCGTACTTGTGCACTAGTCAACCTGAAGTCCGTCGTTAATCTTTGTTTATGCAAAACGATGTACAGGAGTGTAACTATGAACATGGAGGGGATTTTCATTTCGCTACAGTCCATTCCATGTAAGGGCTCCATTCAAAACGATATCCTGAATCAACCGGATATCCATTGATGATGCAGCAACGAGGGCCTTAAACTTCCCTTCTTCCGCGATCCAGTGTTCAGCCCGGTCGTCATAGAATCCTAATGCTTCTCGATCAAGTAGAAGTGTTGCTTTCTTAATTTCTCCAGGTTGGAGTTCGACTTTGGTGAATGCCTTGAGTTCCTTTGCTGGGCGAGGCAACGATGAAACTTCATACGTGATATAGATTTGGGCGATTTCTCGACCACGGACAGCCCCGACATTCTTAACGCCGAAAGTTATGTTAAATGCCCCATCAGACGAGATGTTTGAAACGACGAGATTCGAAGACTCGAATTGGGTGTAAGAGAGGCCAAATCCGAAGGGGAAGAGGGGAGCAATCTTCTTAATCTCAAAGCCACGGTAACCCACGAAAATTCCCTAAAACCGATGCTGATAAAAGAAGAAAAAACTCCACTTTACAGATTCTTACCTCGTTGTACAAGATCTTCCCATATTCTTGTCCCTTGTCTCCATATGAGGGATAAGAAGGCGAATCCTCCAAGCACGTACTTATCGGGTTGGAGAGTTTTATGTTAGCTAAGAAATTTCACTGATGCGGCCTGGGCTTACGGGAATGTCAAAGGAAGCTTCCCAGAGGGATTGACCTTGCCAAAAAGGACATCTGCCAATCCATTTCCTAGTTCATCGCCACCGTAAAATGCCTGAGCGGTTTTTCCGAGTGACGACAGTGGAGGATCTCATGACACCCAACTTAAGAACGGTGCTTGCTTGATCAATCCAAGGCATAGTTACGGGTGTACCTGATTGATTAACAACGACGGTGTTAGGATTGGCCTGGAGGACTTGGCTGACGAGCTCATTTGTCAGACCAGGAAGCCTGCGTCCGGCATGATTAATTCTCATCCTTGAGCTTGTATACGACATCACATACTCCATGTCAGCCCGATCAAACCCTTCACTTTTCCAACTAACAGAAAGAATCAGAATTCGGAGGGGGCGAGATCAAACCCAACGCACTCGTGATTGAGACCGATGACCAGGATAGCAGCTGTCCATTTTTGAGTCAAACCCCGAAAAATGCGCCATCGTAAGGTGAGATGCCTACCGTCTGCTTCTTTCGCTAGCTTGACGGCTTCTGCTATGCCTTGATCTGCGAAAATTTGGCGCATTCCACCCAAGCGTACGCCACCCCAGCAAGCAAAAGGACTGCCTCTAGCAGCAAACTCAGCGTTGTTTAGCCGAAGTTCCAAGTAGCGTTGACTGTAGGCGCGAGGAGAACGTGAATATCTATAGAAGCTAAGTAATTCTTTGTGAGATGTAAAAAAATATCGGACCTTTAGCTCGGCACTCATCTCCAAGTGCCTCGCCGATTCTATGGGCCAGCGCAATGTCAAAGGAAGACCCTAGTCCAGTGGATGCCGGAAAGCAGTTGGACGGGACACCGTTGAAGACTGGATGGTATCACAAATCAGCGTAGAGAGCCAAGCAAATATAATGCCTTGTTACATCGGCTGCCACGGACACCGTTGGAACCTGACGAAGTCAGTACATGTGGCAACTTACTGAGGAAGCAGTTCACCGTCGCTGAGTCGCATCGAAGGAACGCCAGCCTCTGGAATGGGTTCTGGGTGCCACCATCCCTATCGATTGACTAGTCAGTAAATCTGTAGCGTACAGTTCTAACTCCTAGCATGTCCAGTCAAAAGCTTGATTTTGTTAGGTAATGACAGCTTGGCGAGTGTTGCGTCGACATCGAATTGAGCAGACATGGTGATTGAGAGGATTAGAGCTGGGTAAACACATTTTCGAGTGAAATCAAGAAGCTTTATCTTTCGGGTACATGTCGGATAATTGAATAAGCTGTGAGTGCACTGCTCCAAAACTGTTAAGTTTGAGCATGATTGTCCCACTCTTTCAGGTCACTTGTGGGTATGGTTGGCTGTACTGTTCTATCATATTTTTATCAATAAGTAACATGCTGATCGAGGCAGTAACTTTGTGATGATAACTTTTGTAGAGGCGAGGCCATGGGGGAAAGACAAGCGAAGTAGGATATGACTGTCCGGTTTTGGGTCATTTGCAACGTTTACGCGACGCGATTTATCACGTGAAAATAAATCCTTGACTTTCAAGTCCTCCATCCAACGGTGGCATTCGCAATCCATCCGAAAATTGCCCAGAAGCCGTTTGCCAGCGCAGAAAATATATTCTTGAGAAGTTCCAGTTAATTGGGACCAGAAACTAGACTGAGGTGCGCAATGGCCGTTTCAACTTCGTCAAAGTGCGTGGCTGGTCATGCTTAAGTGATCGCAAACATTTACGGACTTGGCTATCGCAGAGGTAAGAAAAGAGCAATTGTTGAAGATCGAGAGGCTTCGTTGTACGATTCTCCTACCCCCGCGGCCGACTCGAATACCCCAAAGACGAAGAAACGTACGTAAGTGACTACCAGGCGTTGTCTACGATTAACGCGAAATTTCTTGAAGCTAAACGCGCAGAGACAAGAGTTTGTCCAGTCTGTGATGAAGTTCTGCCTATTCGTCTGCTCGCTACGCATGCCGAGCTGGAGTCAAAGCGACTGGAAAATATATTTGACCAAGTAGGGTCAACAGAGGCGATATATGAAGAACCAGATTATGGGTAAGTCATTCAGTTTCCTTACACTCAATACCTTTTCTGATAATCCTTAGTCCTGGGCCAAGTTTACGAAGCGCGAGGTTCTCTCAAAAAGCTCGCAAGCCAAGACATGCTGATACAACTCGGGAGGCGGAAAAGACAATTCAGGCTATCAAACGTCATCGAAAACAACGCCACATCCAGTTTCGCGAGTTAGGTCGTGAAGATGAAAAGGGGAAGGAGAATCTATCACAAAGAGAAGAGATTGTTTGTCCTGTGTGCCTAGCGACTGTGAGGGGTGACCAGGACGTTTTAGACGCCCACGTTGATGCGTGCTTGGCGAACGAAAACAGGAGATTAGAAGAGGAGAGGCTTCGCGTCTTGGAACAAGAAGCAGCGGGGGACGAAGGTTGGGAAGACGCGTTCAACGTAGATGGGGCTGCTGGTCACGTCGGTAGTGTCCGAGGTGTGTAACTAACTATCTTGTCTAGTACTTTTCACGCGACTCACCATCATAGCAGGGACTGGTTTCCATACACGAGACCAAAATGAACAAGACATAGAAGACGATGTAGATATAGATGGGGACGACGGTTTTGGAGATATCCAATTTACAGAAGGAGATGTTTTACCGATATCTTCTTCCCGTGCGGAGGAAGACGTGGAAATCGATGGAAATGAAGAAAATGACCCGGATTTGCAACGGACACAACAAACATTACGTGAGCTAATTGCTGAAGGGAAGGCAGTGCGGAATTCATCTGGGTCGAAACTGGACCAGACTAAAGCAAAGTTGGAGGAGGTTTTGGGGATTAGTGACACGGACAAAATGGACCTTGCGATATTGGCGGCCAAGAAACGTGGCGACAAAGCTTCCATGATCACTGCGCTTGAGAATAAAATTAAACAACTGGTGAGATTAACGGATCGTCGATCAACTGTGTAACTGAAAAGGATTTGTAGGAGTCTATGCGCGTTGCACCGCCGACATCGCTGCTTTGTCGAATATGCATTGATCCTTACAATGAGCCCACAGTCTCAACGGGATGCTGGCATACTTGTTGCCGAGAATGTTGGCTGCGCTGTCTTGGCACAACAAGACTCTGTCCCATATGTAAACGTATAACTGGCGCGTCAGATCTAAGAAGAATTTATCTTTAACTGGCAATCTTTGACACCCAACCACTAACGCATACTCCTAGGAAAGAATTTGTATAGCCTTTATACCTCACCTCGCATGGTCTGCTTGGCCAACACCCAGACTGGCGAACCGACATCGAAGTGTTTTGAACCCAGACGCGAGTTTTTAGCACGACTCATGAAGCATGCTGTCCGGTCTGACGGGGAACCTGTGGCCCTTCTATGTCGTTCTTCACGGGCATAATTCATCCTGACATGTTTATCTTCATACGATGTTCCAACTAGAGGCACACACAATGCTGAAGAAAATTTATTTTATCAGAAGCACCTCCAGAGTATCATGATGAACTACCGACGTCACGTATAGCTTCGAATTCTAAACCCACAAGCCACGAGCGAGCGATACAGGACAACGTTTGCACATATACATCATTCCGTCGACGTCCTGTCCTTAAGATGAACTTGAAATCAATCTTACCCTCGACGTTCACAGCACTCGATCCCCCCAAGTTCACGATCCAAAAAAGTTTTGAGACCATTTCAAACAACGTATCTTGGACGACGTGTTCGTCAGATTCCGTGCTGTTTATTCCTTATGCATGCCCCGACCAACATATATAATAAATCTAGACAACTGAAATTCCATCAGCTTTCAATTCGTCCTCAAATCACACAGAAAAAGAAAGAAGAGGGTCATATCTGGCCTTGTCAAGTCCTCATGTATCGTAAACCAGATAAACCAGCACCACAAGGCGGGTTACACCGCATTACCATGTGTTTCAGGGTGCACACACCATGTACACCACCACGACGTATGAAATCATGTATTTTATCACAAAGAGTCGCCGAAATGAGGGACTCACGAGTAGGCAAGTGCGAGTTGGATCGATGCGTTGTTGTAGATGGAGGGAGACTTTGCGAATGTGTTTCAGTCAACATGAAAGCGGTCTATTTTGATGCTATGTCCTTAAGCATTAAGCTACTGTACAAGGGGTTTATGCAAGAGGGCTGATTAACCTGACAAGCGCGTTGAGGTCGTCAGTAAGGCAGCTGGGGGGGGGGACGGATACGCAACGCACTTGATGAATGAGGGCTGGGGGTTACTGCGTGTGAAGCCGACATAGATGATGAGAGGTATCCAGCCGTAGTGGAGGACGTTCTAGTGGACCAAAACGTGAATGAGTGCGATGTTTATTATGTACCACGTTTCCACTCTAGAAACATACGCGGCCGATTTCGATAACCTTTGCGATTCTTTCCTACGGACATTCATTTAGTACAGTCACGAGATGAAACAGACAAGACACACCTTGTTCTCTTCAGACGGCATTGGAAAGGAAAGCGAGTTTTTTTTTTCGAGAAGGTGTGGGTTGGAAAAGACGACTTTGCGGCGATTGCCGAAAATAACATTTTTGGACTTGCTACAATAGCGAGCTACGAAAAAAAAAAAGAAGATGCCTCTGGGTCCGTCGTCCTCTGCAGTACACATCCACACGCCATCTACAGCATCTGCGTCCAATGTCCCGTGAGTTCCTCCCTAACCGCCTTTTGTCGAGCCGCACGAAGAGCCCCGTTTAATCAGGGACATTTCATTTCATTTCTAGGCGTACACCGACGAGTATAACAGTGCACCCCGTCGCCCTGTTTTCGATCCTCGACCACTACCTGCGCCGCGGGGACAACCAGCCTAGAGTCATCGGAACGCTTCTCGGGACGCGGACGGACAACGAGGTCGAGGTCAAATCCGCGTTTGCCGTGCTGCACAGCGAGACGAGCGAGCAGGTTGCTGTGGACATGGAGTACCATCGGGGAGTGTACGACCTTCACCATAAGATCAACCCGAAGGATGTTATCGTCGGATGGTGCGTGTTGTGTTGTCTTTTATTCCTTCGATTCGTTGAACGATTGTATTGTAGGTACTCGACTGGATCGAACCTTAATACCTACTCTGCCCTCATCCAAAACTTTTACACGCAAGAAACTACGCCGAACCCGGCGATTCATCTTGCGATTAACACAGGCGTGGAAGGAGGCGAAAGTGCTGGCGTCTCGGCATATGTCAGGTACGTGATCCTCTCACTTTATCAGCCTCCTCCCTCCAGTATTTAATGATTATCAAGTTCCCCCGTTGGCGTCTTCCCCAAACCAGAAAACTGCGTCTTTGTGCCTGTACCTGTCGAGATCCGTTTCCACGACGCGGAACGTAGTGGCCGTATGATACCTTTTTTTCCTCCACGTGGAAACGCTCATTTTGCCACACAGTTGACTTGCTAACGAAAACGGCAGCCTCGCCAAACGCGACGTCTAATCAACCCGTGTCCGACCTCGAGATAATAGAACAATCTATCAACACTGTACAGTCTATGCTTGACCGTGTCCTCACTTATGTGCAGGGTGTTCTATCCGGGCAAGTCAAGGGCGACCCGGCCATTGGGCGTTACCTGATGGATACGCTGGGCGCCAGTACAAACGATCTCGACAAGAGCGGATTCAACGCTAGCCTGCAGGTGAGTTGTTTGCCAAATACACAGTGGTATATATCATCTCTCTAAATATGTATGTAAAATCATCAGGATACCCTTATGATTTCGTACCTTGCCAATCTTGTACGGTCCCAAGCAGAAGTGTCGTCGAGATTAGCTCTTACCGCGACATCATGATCGAATATACATCTGACCCCGTCGTGATTTATCTATCTAACTGTTAAAAATACGCGAGTGCTGTAAATCGTGGCGAGCGGCAAGGATTTCTCCCAAAGGCCAAGTATTTGCGGGGCCATGAGTTTGTTCATCGAATTCACTTTTTTCTTCAAAGAGACCTGAGCGCAGACCCTTGCATCGCATAGTCTCGCGCGCGATTATCGGTCTGACAGTATGCATTAGGAGCTGCTGTGCTAGATACGGCCCGATGTCGTTGAGCCGGACAGACGCAGACAGGAGGCTGCGGGCATGTAAAAAAAGATGAAGGTACTGCGCACGTTCTTTTCACAACTCTATTATTCAACTCCACCGGAGTGGGGGGGTATTCGAAAGTAAAAAATACGGACCTAGTGATAAACCAAGCGCAGCAGTGAGCGCGCCCCAGCATACGGGGAGATGGCCGTGCGGTTCGTCTCTCCTGACCATCGATTTGAAGTTATCGAGCAAGTCGCTCAGAGGTGCGGTTTGGCCTTGGTCTTGGTCTTGGTCTTGGTCTTGTGAGCAGCCCGGGACGCGAGCCCGCGAGAAGCCTTTTGAGTAGAGCGTAAGAAGTGCCACGCCTTGTGATTTGGAAGCCCGGCGCGCGATATGGTTGAGGGTCATAGTGTCGTACAAGTTGTCTAGAGCAGCGAGGTCCTTCAGGACGCCACTTGCATCGGCGGCGTCGTGCAGCTGGGCATGCTTGAAAGACTGCACAATCCGGTGCCCGTCGGAGACGAACGGGAGTGCGCTGTGCGCGTAGGCACCGAGACTGTCGTGGATGAAACTGACGATAGTCGTGCTCGGGGAAGTCGTCGAGAAGCCGTGCTTGACGTAGGACTCGAGACCCGAGGACGCAACAAAGGACCCCGTCGGGAGGTTGCTGTCCGAGAGAAGCAAGAGGATGTACGCCTCGTTGTCGCTGTCGTCCATTACAGTGGGTGGGGAAACGGGGTAAACGGCTGCCGGAGTTCCGATCCGCCGGTCGATGATTTCTCCTTTTTGAGAATATTTCCATGGGCGGCCGTCGTTTGACTCTTTTTTTGCTCTCCTTGTCACCCTGGGCGCGGGGATGAAATATTCGCGGACCGTTCTGCTGTTTAGCCTGCGGCGCCGGGCATCGTCGAGCATCGTACGCCAGCGACCGGGTTTCTCGATACGCCCAAGATTAAGCTCGTCATTGGCCGTCGAGACGAATCCTAATGTCGAGCACTCGTTGTTTGTCCCGCGCGGCACTGCTCCTGCGCCGTCTCCAACAGGTGCGCACTCTCCCGAGGTTGGGTCGGTCATTGGCTCACTCGTACGTACGTACATCAAAGGCGTGACGACGCCCATGGGCGAATACCAGAAACTCATCACAGGTGGTGCGTTGCGGGACGACCAGCACCAGACACGGATTATCCAGAAACTACAAGATCTACACGACAAACTAATCGACTATAAGCCTCGGATGATACCAGAACTAACACAGTCAACTTCTATCGTGCGTAATTTATTGCGTGCATGGATTCATGGTCATGGGCCCCTTAGCTATCTCGACTCTTTACACGCAATGTACAAATACCGACGTCGCCTCCAGAGGATGCGCCAAATGGACTGTACCTGTACGGGGATGTGGGAACGGGCAAGACGATGTTGATGGATCTGTTTTACAAGACACTGCCTAGTTGTATTACGCGGAAACGAAGAGTGCATTTCCATGCGTTTATGATCGACGTGCATAAACGCGTGCATGCGGCGAAGATTGCGATGGGGTTCAATGGAGGGGACCCAATATTGCCCGTGGCGAGAGACCTGGCGAACGAGGCTTGCGTTTTGTGCTTTGACGAATTCCAGGTGCCCCGGGTATCCCCCAGCAGACCGAGTTGGTGGAACTGACGGAATGCACAGGTGACTGATATCGCAGATGCGATGATACTTCGACGGCTCCTGGAATCGATGGTGAACTTTGGTGTGGTGTGTGTCATGACATCAAAGTAGGCAAGGTTGTTGCTACCTTAGTTTGATTCTGACGAGACGCTGCAGTCGACATCCCGATGATCTGTACAAGAACGGCATACAGCGATCAAGCTTTATTCCTGCAATTGAGCTGCTGAAATCGCGGTTCGAGGTTACGGACCTCGATTCCGGAACTGGTTGGTCTTTCTTTGATATATGATGACACTGTGGTACATGAGCCATAGACTACAGACGAATACCGCGGGCACTGTCGCGGGTGTACTATGACCCGCTGACGGCAGAAAACAGGCGAGAGATTGACAAGGTGTTCAAGTCGCTCACTGCAGATGAACACCCGATACATAATCGGACACTGAATACATGGGGACGGACAATCACGATACCCGAGAGTACGAGCAAGATTGCCAAGTTTAGGTTTGATGATTTGTGCGGACAGCCGTTGAGCGCGGCAGACTATCTAGAGGTAACGAAGAAGTTTGGGACTATATTCGTGCTAGATGTGCCCAAGATGGGAATGGACAGCAAAGACAAGGCCAGGAGATTTATTACATTTATTGATGGTGTGTAGCGCGTTTGCGAATGGCACGATGCTGACGGGGCCATACAGCGTGTTACGAGAGCCATGTGCGCTGATTTTCGTTGGTTTGGACGTTGCTGATGTGTTGTAGACGAAGCTGTTTGTGACATCAGAGGTGCCAGTACACCGGGTGTTTTCGGACGACCATGGACCCAAGGCAATGACAGACCACATGCGGAGTGTGATGGACGACCTGGCAAGTATTTTTTTACCGTGGTTGAGGCTGCGACTGACGGACGACAGGGCCTGGACGAGACGGTGGGAGGGAGCTCGATGTTTACGGGAGAGGAAGAGGTGTTTGCGTTTGCGCGTGCGTGTTCGCGGCTGGTTGAGATGGGGAGCAAAGGATGGGTGGATAGATAGATAGTCTGTGTAGTGATGTGACATGTGACAAGTTAACATGGCGCTGCCGCCGACGACGGGGTACGGGACAATGACGGACGTGCAGCTGCGCCAGACAATCTCCCAGCTGTCGTCGTACGCCGCCCCCGCACGGACCAACCTGGCTGGCTATATGCACACCTGGTCCGCCACCCCGCCCCCCAAGTCCGCCCGCCAGTCTCGCGCTCGCACTGCCCGCCCCACGCCCGTCTACGCCCCGCCCGTCTATGCCCCTGTCGCCCCCGCCGCACCGCCCCCGCCCGCCGCCCCGCCCAATCCCCCGCGCCCGCCCCTCCCCACGACGCCCCAGGCCCTCTCGTCCACATATGCCTCCCGCCTCCGCACAGGCGCCACCCTCCTCATGCAGCCCATCCTCGCTGCCTCCTCTGCCGCCGCCCCACTCGGCACTCGCTCCGCCGCCCGCAGAGGCGCCGTCATCAACTACGCCGACCCTGGCTCTGGCGACGAGCTCCCTGACTCGGGTGCCATCGACTCTGACGACTCTGACTTTGTCGCTAGCGGTGGCACCAGACTCTCGCTCAGGCAGAGCCACAGTCGCGGCCCAAGAGCCGCGTCCGCCACGCCCCATCCCCCCTCCGCATCCCAAAAGGCAGACTTGGACCAGTCGTATCTGGGCTCTGTGCCTCCCGCCAAATTCATCAAGCCAAAGCACATCCTGCCCACCCAGCATGTCTATCCGTGCGTTCTCCCTCCTTCTCCCTCTCCCCCGCTCCATAACCCCCGTCCAGCTCGCAGGACGTCATGGACAAACACGCCCTCAACCGCTCCTCCCTCATCCCCATCCGCGTCGAATTCGAAACAGAGACCCACAGAATCCGCGACTGCTTCGTATGGAACCTCAACGAGTCTCTCATAAAACCCGAAACGTTTGCCCGCACCTTCTGCAACGACCTCGACCTGCCCCTCGCGCCCTGGGCCGACACCGTCGCCAACCAGATCCGCGCACAGATCGAGGAACACGAGGGCGTCGCGTCCATGGATCTCGGCATCGACGGCGCACTAGACCTCACCGCCGTCCCCCCCGAAGAAACTCCAGAATGCAGAGTCATTCTAAGCGTGAGTTTTCATCTCATCCACAGCTCCCCAAACTCACGTCCGCACAGATCGACGTCCAAGTCGCCAACCACCACCTCACAGACCACATCGAATGGGACCTCCTCTCCCCGCTCACACCCGAGGCCTTCTCCAACACCCTCTGCCGCGACCTCGGCCTGGGCGGCGAGGCCGTGCCCCTCATCGCCCACGCCATCCACGAAGAGCTCATCAAGCACAAAAAAGACGCCATCGAGTGGGGCGTCATCGACCATGCGGGCAATATGCCAAAGGACAAGACCGGGTTGGGGCTCGGCTGGGGACGCGCAGGCAAGGAGGGCAGGGGCCCCAAGCGCCTTCGCGGCGTGTGGAGGGATTGGGTCGAGAGCGCCGAGTTTGCGACGACCTTTGAGGTCCTTAGTGCGGAAGAGGTCGAGCGCAGGGAGATTGAGAGGGAGAGAGCTAGTCGGTGCGTACGAGTGCTTTTTTCGAGACTTCTCGTGTGGGCTCATCTATTCCTAGACGGCTGAGGAGAGAGACGTCCAAGTTTCAGACGACGAGGAGTTCGAGGAGGATACGGTACTGAAAGTTTTCTTTTTTACTTTCTTGAAAAAAGTCTTGTAAAATAAAAAAAGAGTGTAGAAACAAAAGTGGGGCATATTTGTGAGCGACACCGAGGGTATCTACGGTGCATACAGACTTTGTATCCATGCAGTTGCGCCACTTGAACGTGGCGCTGTATGCCCAGCTATTAGCCACAGGACAAAGAATGCGGCGAAGATGACGGTTCGAGTGCTGTCTCCCTTTCTCGATGTATTCTCAGCCTCAGGTGTGATTTGTAAAAGAAGGATGTATCAAAAAAGGTTAACAGTCAGAGATAAATATTCGAGTTCAAGTACCATGTTACAGAAAAGAAAAAGAAATCTACAGTCCACAATCACAAAGAGTCGTCAGACCGAGACATCCCAAGAATCGTTCTAGCCCAAGCAGAATTCTCTGCAATCCTTTGTGCAAACAGCTCACCAAGCAGCTCCTTCAACTGCGCAAGCACCTCGGCGTCCAACGGATTGGACGGCTCAAGTGCGATAACCATATCCGAAGTAGGCTGCAGCACACGCAAAGCGTCCTTTGAGATCCGAGGGGGGGGTGTTCAGCGTGGACTAAACAGGCAAATTTCGAGATAACTTTACCATGACGGAATTGATCAACGGTCCAGCATCAGCTGCGTTCCTACATTCACTCTCTACGACTCTCGCGCCTCCGCCCTCGACCAGCCCTTTCCGCACAGCTTCTTTCCCGACGCCCACGAGCCCGCGAATGGCTCCTTCTCGCGTACCTTTGCTCTTCCCCGGCGAGATCAGCGCGAGCAAGAGCGTTTTCATAATCCGAGGCGAGAGCGACGGGTACGTCGTAGAGTGTTGCGTAAGGACACGGGAAAGCGTCTGTGCTGCACTCGTACGGAGATGTGTCGCGTGTGAAGGAGGAAGCGTGGAATGGAGCAACGTCGAGAGAACGGGAGGAAGTATTTGGTGGAGCTGATTGGAAAAAAAAAACGTTAGTATCCTCCTCAATGATCATATCACGAAAAAAAAAGGCGTACGTAGGGCTCGACGAAGAGCGTGTTGTTTTCCAAGAGGGCACTAACGACGTCCATCATGACTTCTAAGATCTTGCCGTCGCTCTCGCTTTGTACACCCTCCTTGAGCGAGTTCACGACACCCTCTCCGACCCATCGTATGAGATAGGGAAGAAGCGCTTGAAGACCCGCGTCGTTCCTCAAGCTCGCAAGTGCGGCAGTCCGTTTCGCGAAATCGTTCGACGGCGGAAGCAGCGACTCTGTAAGCCGGCTATAATACAACTGCAATTCCCTCGACAAGACCTGTTTAACGAGCTGTTGTTGTTGCTGCTGCTGCTGCTGTTGACGCCTAACGGCGGCGTTTTGCGCGAGCGGCCCATTGCCGTTGGCCAACGTCTCGGACTTTGTCGCGTCTGGTTCCGTCTCTCGTGGTATAGCCGGAGGATTCTCAGGAATGAGCGGCTGTACGCCTTCCACCGCAAGCCAATGCGCGGTCCAACTCACACCCTTGGGAAGCGTGATCTTCTCCTCCCTCAAGACGCGGTCAAAGTCGATCTCCTCGTCCTCGACAAAGTAGACCGGGCCAGCAGACGCAATGTGTGGGAAAGGCAAAGCTTTTCGGAATACGGGCGGGTTGGAGGGCGTGTGCCCGTACAAAGGCTCGATGTTGAGCACGCGAAACGCCTGTTCGATATCGGACGTGGTCAGAGTGGTTCGTCGACCGTGTCGCATGAACCGCGCTGCTTCCTGGACCATCATTATGTAGAAAGATCAACGACTCTGACTCGCTACCGACCTCGATAACCTGATGTATCCGATACTCTACATCACTCGCTAGTGCTGAAGCAACAACGTCCGAGATGTTTATGCTCAGTGATTCTGCAGCATCCTGGAAAGAATCCAGTAATTGTTAAGCTATGATTGTCAAGAACTTGCCTTGATCGCGTCGATTTTGTAGACACCAGTGTGTTGTGTCTGTGGTCCACGCGGTCGGGGCTTGCTCATCGTGTAATCAACAAGACAAGTGTATTATCATCTGTTTGTAATTGTCCTGCCGATACAAAACGTCCAAGTATTTATCGAAACGCTTAGCCTTGTGTCCATGTACATAAACGAAACAACAATCTAAATATACTCCAAGAAACCAGATGTCCTGAAATGAATTGTACAATTTGATTTACGCCACGTTGAAGACTACGCGACTCGTAAACAGCCGACAGCGAATAAGCCATCTTCAAAAAATCAAGTAAGCCCATAGCGTTTGATGCAATCAAATGAAAACATACTGTAATACACATTGTTACAGCATACGGCGCCCCCTTCATATTGGCTAATATGCTATGAGAACGTGAATCCGTATAAGAAAGTAAAATATCTACTCGCCATGAATCCACATAGGGTGTACAACTTAACCCGATGTTACCACCCGTACCAGGGTCGATGTGAGCTAACCGCAAAATTTCCAGTGCAAATCTATTGTTTCTGTCCACAACCTTCTTGCAACACTGGACACCTGGAGCCGGGCAATTAGCCACAACGTTGGGAAGTAGCGAGATAAATGTTGCGAGGGCGACTAGTGTGGCAGATTTGGGTAACATTTTCCTTTCTTGCTCCCTTGCAATAGGGACTTGAAGGGACACGGCGACATGAATTTCAGCTTGCTTTATAGAAGGGTATAGGAGGCCCCAGGCGACGATTTCTGGTATATTCACGGTCTCGGTCTCCCGACTCCTACTTAGCATACGAGTCTCAGACTATTGGTAGGTGACTCGGAGATCGATGCCCGCCTTATCGCGTCTGTGATACAAGCCCCTAGCTGCCGGAACAAAATAAGTACATCCAGAGTACAAAGAAGCTGTTAATGATCTTTTCCATGTTACACACATACAGGATTTTGATCTTTGATTCACTACTGCGAATACAACCCAACTTCTCAATCAACGTCCTCTCGAGATGTTCAAAATAAACAGTTGGGTGAACCAATATGATCGCCTTTGTGCGAGCGGCCCATTGGCCAGCGTCTCCGGCTTTGTCGCGTCAGGTTACGTTTCTCGTGGTATAGCCGAAGGACTTTCAGGAATGAGCGGCTGTACACGCCTTCCACCGAAAGCCGAAGGGCGGTCCAACTCACGCCCTTTGAAAGCGTAATCTTCTCTTCTCTTCCCTCAAGACGCGATCAAAACGGGTTTGAAGATGTGTGGCCATAGAGAGGCTCAACGTTAAGCACACGAAACGTCTGTTCAATATCTAACGTGGTCAGAGTGGTTCATCTACCATGTCGCATGAACCGCGCTGCTTCCTGGACCATCATCATGTAGAAAGATCAACGACTCTGACTCGCTACCGATCTCAATACTCCAGATCACTCGCTATTGCTGAAGCAACGTCCTAGATGTCTATGCTCAGCGATTCTGCAGCATCCTGGAAAGAATCCAGCAATCGTTAAGGATCACGTCGATTTTGTAGACACTGTGTCTGCGGTCCATGCGCTCTGGGCTTGCTCATCGTATATCAAGAGAAGTATTGTCATTTGTTTGTATTTGTTCGAATTCTTGTCGTACCTTCAAGTATTTATCGAAAAGCTGGCTTATGTCCATGTTTATAAAAGAAACAACAATATATTCGAAGAAACCAAATGTCCTGAAATGAATTGTACAGTTTAAGTTGGGCCACGTTGAAGACTACGCGACTCGTGAACAGCCGACAGCGATGAAGCCGACAGCGACATCTTCAAAAAATCAAATAAGCCCATACATAGTGTTTGATGCAATCAGATGAAAACATACTTCTAAACACATTGTTACAGCAAACCGTGCCCCCTTCGTATGGGCTAATAAGTATGCTATGAGGACGTGGATCTGTATAAGAAAGTAAATATCTACTCACCATGATTTCTCATAGGGTGAACATTGTATCCCGATGTTACCACCCGGGCCAGGGTCGATGTGAGCCAACTGCAAAATTTCCATTGCATATTTATCGTTTCTGTCCAGAACACTCCCGCAACACTGGACTACACGTGGAGCCGGGCAATTAGCCGCAACGTTGGGAAGCAGCGAGATAAATGCTGTGAGGGCGATGAGTGTGAAAAATTTGGATGCCATTTTCTTGCTCAATTAGAGACTGGATGGGACACAGCGACATGAATCTCAGCTCGCTTTATAGAAGGGTATAGGAAACCCCAGGTTTGACGCATCGGCAGGTGCGGAGATGGATGCCCACCTTGTCGCGTCTGTGACAGAAGTCCCTAGCTGCAGCATCTAATCAAGTACATCCAGAGTACAAATGTGTAAGGCTGTCGCTTACGACAAGCTAACGAGACGGACAGGACATCAAAACTAGCACAAATACGACGCGTTTGGGGAAACTCGGCGCGATTGGGAACCGCCACTCGAAGGGGGAACGCGATCCATCGCGTGTTGAGGGTGACGTTGTTCAAACAGAGAAGGATACTGCACAGGCTTTTTGAGATCTATTTCCCTTGTCTTCTCGCCATTGTTTTTTTTAATAATCTACCCCATCAATAGTCTGTTGTGTAGAAAAGTAAAGTGAGACCGAGTGTCTCCCAAGAAAATGGTCTTCTCCGCTACGTTTCGGTATTGGGCATGTTACACACAAATGCAATGATATTACATGTACAGGATGTTTGATCTTTGATTTACTACTGCGAATACAACCCAACCTGTCGATCAACGTCCTCTCGAGATGTTCAAAGAAACGGAGTTGGGTGAACCAATACGATCGCTACCCTGATCTTTGCCGTTCTGTAAGATCTTGGTCACAACTTCGTCATCCTTGCTCGTTCCAAAGTCATTCTCGAGTTGTTGTTTGGAAGGTTGACCAAGACGCCCTTGGTGTCCTTGGTTTGAATGGAAGATATCAAAAGCTGCAAAGGGCTCAGTCTTGATAACTGCCGAGTTGAAAGACTTACAATCTACCACCTGAGATAGCGGTATAGACCTGATCCAAGAGTCAATGATGAGATCTATATATATGGAACTAGGTGCATTTACGTGTCTATGAAGGAAATCGTTCGGTACAGGAGATGGACAACGATCAGGAAGGATAGACTTACCTCCTGCTTTCCATTTCTTATACTAATCGTGGATGGCAACTTCAAAACACGACCTTCCGGGAATTCACGTAGGAAGACTGACCTCTTCGGGATTGACAATGACGGTGTATTCGTCCGTAGAGGTATGATCAGGTTTGTAGATGACTTTGGTAAGAGACTTGGACATGGTAAAGATCTTGTTCTGACTTTATCGTGCGGGAGATATCGATATGTGAATGAGCGGAGGTTGAGGGGCTTTATAATGGATTGTGGCACATCTTGATGTCATAATCGAAATCGACGTCACGCGACAGGTAAATAACAAAGGGCCGCGTGGCCTTTTCGGTTCGGATAATCCATTATATGGACAAAGGGAAACTAAACTGTCTATGCTCTTCGACAATTATAAATTCTCATCAAGGGAGATGTTGTTCATTGATGAAGGGTTGCTAAGGTCCCCGTCTTCCAGCTTAGACCATCTCAAGGATCCTTTGGACTTTACAGGCGACATTCCAAGATTGGTCAGGGGCACAACGGAAGGCCTAAGAACAAGGGTCAGCACTCTCAAAGTCAAGACAAATTTATTTCCAATCACCGCCCATGGGCACACTGAAAGGGAAAGGCCGTGTCTGACAAACGACGGATAAGGCTTTCACATTGGGAGATGCCGAGTGAATCATTGAACATGATTGCCCCTTCAAATGGTCTCAGGATCCGACACAACAAAAGCGGAACAAGCCAATTCATTCATACTCACCTCGGCATGCTTTGGAATTAATCAAGTCAAGTAATTCTCGCGGGCACCAGCGTAGAGCTTTCAGCCAGGAAAATTCATCTTCATCCTGATTGATCGGGGTCTTCGGAAATCCATCCGTTTCCAGCTGGCCCAAGAAACCTTTGACAAGGTTACGAAGCTCATCGCCTAGTAATAGCTAAGAAACATCAGCGAATTTATCAAGTGCCTTAAGCCAGAACTAGACGTTACCTTATCGCTGACTACCTCTGGAATACTTCTCACTAGAACTTGGGCATAGCCCGAATTCGTACTGCTGTTATCTGATGGAATTTCGTCGACAGCTGGCATCTCCCGAATTTCAAATTGAAACCCCCAGAAACGAAAGGCTTCTCGAACTTCCAACGACTCACTCAGCCGCTGAGATTCATGCAAAGTGAGGAGGACGGGCAAAGGTGGCGAAAGTTCCTTGACTTGGACGCCGCCAAGATCCAGATCGGTCCCACTTCTCCTGTGCAGGAATCCGGAGCAGAGATCTTTCAAAAATCGTTCAACCCGAATACGTTCATCTGCAGCGTGCTGATCAACCAGTACGAGCACATGCCCCCCCGCAGGAGGTGTATTCGTGGCTGGCAAACGTTCATAATCATCATCAGTGTGGTCTTCCATGAGACAGGCAATAAATTTTGTGTCGACTTGATTAATCACAACGGCTCGATGGAGGTCTTCTTTTCTAAAACAATAGTGACGTTTTTCTGAAGCTGAGCCAGTCAGGCCAGAACGAAATTTGTGGAATTTTTGTATATCAGTAAAAGGTCGTTCTAATGTCCCATTCACAAGCCTTGATGAAAGTTTCTGAATCATGTTCTCTCCAATTTTGTAGGTCCGATTTTCCTGTTCATGTTGTAGATCTATGTATAGAAAGCTGCCAAGGGCTTACCTGCAATGCCTTTTGGAGCCACTCTGGAGGTATTACTTCATCTACCTTACTCTGTGTCCTAGTGGGACCACCTGCGCAGCAGGGAATTGTTCTTCGGGGACATCTGTCTCTCAAGGCGCCTATAATGTCAACCCCTTTGAATGATGCCTCCGCCTGTGGATAAGAATTCCCAGTCCTTGAATCTACTATGAATGTTTCACCCGTTTGAGAATCCGTCCATGTCATTTGCTGGATTTGATTGTCGGATGTCTGCAGAAAGTCAGACAAGGAATTGTTTCAACTAACAAAATTCTAGCTTACATCCATAGTATACAAGTGTGGTGTGGATTGGATCGTGAGGTTTCTTTCACCTCGGTCTATTGACGGAGCTTCATTCGAGTCAGACACCTCCAAAAAGACAGAGTCATCATTCTGTCCCATCTTCCTTCGTTTTCTTGGGGCAGGGGAATTTCTGTTACTCTCAGGTCGGGAGCCCAGTCGGTCAGGTACAAGAAAACCGTGTTTGGTGAGGAAGATTGTGACGGCAGTAGAGAGAAGAGCTAGAACGGCATCTTGATCCTGCAGCAACAACCTCAGATCTCAATGACCACTAAGGAGCAGGAAAGAGTTTAGTTACTCACCCGAAATTGAACGTGTGCTTTTGCAGGTTCCAGGCAGTTATCCAATTGCTCCGGGGATGAAATGATATTGAGTACATATACTGCTTTCTTCTCCGGCTTTCTGGGTGAGCGGCGAATGCCTACATACACCTGATCAGTTGCATATATCTAGTACTCTCCTGCTGGAGGACGTACTAGACCGCGGAAGGTCAATCTCACCAACCTCGTCGAGTGCCTGATATGAAAGTAAAGTGAACAATGGAAATCATATCGCGACTGCTCTTTACGTTTTTTCCAAATGTACTTGCACCGAAGGCGGAATCTATAGCCTGATGCAAGTCACAGCGAGCTATTGGATGTCGATTGACATCTATTG
This sequence comes from Termitomyces sp. T70a, assembly GCA_017657195.1. Classification (NCBI taxonomy): domain Eukaryota; kingdom Fungi; phylum Basidiomycota; class Agaricomycetes; order Agaricales; family Lyophyllaceae; genus Termitomyces; species Termitomyces sp. T70a. Next base: position 45,749 of record JAGGAT010000134.1, on the reverse strand, counting down.
AGTTCAAACCAAATCAGCCTGTCGCCGTTGAAACCAAAATTTATTATGTACATAGAAATTGGTATCCCTAAATAGGTTACGAATAAGTGAAACGCCAGACAGAGTTGTATAGACACTGACTTTGGAGTAGGCACCGTTGAGACTAATGAAGCCTTCCAACCTCAAGCCATCTGACTGAAAGTCGATCGACTCAGCATGCTAAGTATTCCTTTGTTCAGTAGTGGGCCAACGTCACGCAATCTCTCATCTACCTCGGCTAAGGCACGTCCGTACAAATTTCGAAAAGAATTTAAGCTGGACGACGTCTGGAAAAGGTCAAAATCTGAATATACATAGAACATGATTATTGAGACCTTGGATATCCTCAAAACGCGGCCCTTGGAGGAACCAGGTCCATCGTGACAGTTTTCAAGGGTAAAAGAAATCTGAGGGAATATGATCGAGTATGTCTCCAAATCTTGACGGATTTGGTCGAGGGTGCGGGCAGGAGGAAGATGTGAAAGCCGACGGACGGGAAGCTGCTTAGATATAAAGTTGCTATATCTACTGTTCCCAGCGGTCCACGCACATTATAAAATGCGTCTCGTACGCATACTACTGTACCAGAAGTTTCTCTGCGCCAGCGGACAGCAGGACCTGAATACAGACACTTGCCACTCTGCAATCAGTGAGTAATTGAAATAATGGTATAAAGCAGCCTTTCAACGACCTTGGTGATGATTGACCAGGTTTCCCGCGAACGGGCCGTGCGGGAAGATATTTCGATGCATCCAAGATCAACCGCGGAGGCCAGGGCTAGAAAATTGATTATGATATAGCCAAAGCAGAATGGGGAAGTGTAAAAAAACGACGATACCTTCTCCACGGAAGCCAAAGGTGGATACAGTGTTTAACCTGACTGGCTGGTACGGTTTTGAACTCCCTGACAGTTGATGCCGATTAATTGAACGTTTTCAAATTTTTCATACAAGCACATACCATATCGACCCTCTTCCGATCCATTCGCGAGTAAAAGCAGACCGTCTTTCGTTATTCCGCTGCCGTCATCTTTGACCCAGCAAAGCCATTCTTCACAGTCTACGCCTATGTCAATAGCAGTAGCACCGGCATCTATAGAATTCTGGACGAGTTCGGACACAATTTGGGGGAGAGACGTCAGGATTTGTGAGGAACGAAGCTTCACACGAGTTGGAGCATCAAGCTTTTCTATGCCAGTCTGCGCCATAGCAATGACAGCATGGTCTAAATTTCAGAAAGTATTAGCTCTGGTAAAACAGTGTAAAACTGCTGAGTACGAGTTATCGCTCGGTCAGGGTCGCTTTCTGAAGTCTTTGTATCGTTTGCCTAAAATGGAACACGTGTCGGAATTGCACGTGGGTTGGACTGTCCCCATTTAGAACAAACGACGCTTCTTTACGTTTCTGTACTCCCGTTTCTGCAGAGGCTCTGGTACTGTTGATCATTTTCATAGCAGAAACCAACCACTACAGTTATAAAGTATGTTTGTGTATGAGTGCCTCACCTGCAAGATAGGGAGCTTGCCATGTCAAAATAATTTACATACCAAAAAAGGTATTCACTAAGGTCGATTGCATCAGTTATTAAGTGTATATTTAGATGTTACAAATCTGATGTTGTCTTCTCTCAACATTTTCATTGCTTCTGTCTCTTCTCCACGTTGAAGCAAATGATTCCAAAAGAAGTCTAGAAAGTCAATCCTTATGTAAATTCAGTAAGCTCTAAATAGCCAGAGAAGCATATGTAATGACAGCTGATTGACGTTGATAGTGATGCATTCAGATAAGTTCAGACTCCACTGGAAGAAGCAGATGCACTGCATATATGCATGCTCAGTAGGGATGACACAAACCAAGGTTTCAATTACTATTGATATAGTGGAGAGAATGTCATGAAACTCTGAATTATCAGAAGGACTTGTGCAAAGTTGACTGCACAGAATATAGATACTCAAACTCATATCACTCTGCCTTTTGTGATTTAAATGGATCTCTCTATTTAACACCTCTATATTTCTTATACTATCACTCCTCTATAGCTCAGAATACCCTCAGCAGCCTTTAGTCAATAAAAAAGTTTCTTCAAGAATAGTCCATTCTAGCACTGGAAACTTAGCACTAGAATCAACATATACTACCAAATGTTATTCAAATTTGTTGTGAGCTGAAATATGGTTTAATTGTTGAGTCCCCTTGTAGAGGATGTTCAAGGTGTTATCATGTTGTCAATTCCATAACAAAGTGGAGTGTGAATTTTCATTATATGTCATGTCGTGTCATAGTCAGCAAAACTTTCTTCTTGCATCTCATGGCCATCAGTACTTGTAAACTATACTCAATTTTTGCTGGTCCATTCCACTACAATACATCATGGCACAATGTCCTACTACTGTCTCATATGCTACTAGTCCTTATACATATAAGCCTCATAATTTAGACTTAACACTGGCAGTAACTTGTAGTCATACAGTATTGTAATATATTGCATGGCATACTTGTAGTATGTCATCCAACTCAGAAGGCTGTCTGAGCAGAACTTGAGATGAGAGTGTGACAAATTGTGACGTCTGACTGAATGATTATCGAGGTCTTCAAGAGTCCCTGGCTCGGGAATGTCCGTCCCGTTTACTACCTCAGGACTCGACGCGAGAAAAATCTCGAGATAGATATACTATGATGGTACCGTTGCAACATGCTTCCCACCTAGTAAAGTCAGGTGCAGAAGCACGTCCGAGGGCGGCGACAAAATTCCGCTAAAATCTTTGTGATAATGCGATTGTGTGGCGGTTTGATTTCAACACATTGATTCGCCTTTCCTTTATACATGTGATCTACATCTTTCAATGCGAATGCAAGCTATTCTCGCTTGAGTATTACCAGGAGTAGGCCAGACCACTGGATACTTTCAAGTTAGAAATCTTCTTTGGACGTTCCCTGCATCCACAGAAAGGAAGTCTGGATTTAATATCGAAATACCAAATTGGAAGGGTCTAAAAGTGACGGCATCTCAGATCGTCGGACTTGAAATCGAAACGCTTATCTGACAAAGACTTGGGATGATTGCAATTCAGGTGAGTTAGGATGAGAAATCGTATCCAGAGAATCGGCGGCCATCTGTCACATCTAGTACGGGCCGCAGGAAGATCGGACCCATATCTGCATAAAAATCGCAGCCATCGGTAGAGTTGATGTTGTGGTGCGTTCTACAAACTGTAATGCCCCGATGTTTCGCCATAGACTGCGCAGGACGGTACTTTCGTAACAAAGAGGCCCTTCAACAACATCTCAGAAGCAGTTCGCTCCCTCACCCCGTATGTAACCTTTGTAAAAGAAGATTTATAAATGAGACTTCAAAAAACGAGGTCAGTCTTATTACCTGAAGCTATTCGTCGGTTACCGTTGATCACCAACTCTATCTGTTGATGACAATAAGCATATGGCCGCAAGGCATCCGCCGACTTTTCCTTGTCAAGAATGTCAAAGAGAGTTTCATTCTTTGAGCGCCCTAAACGATCACTATCGTGGATCTCCCTCTGAGCGACATCCCAATTGCCCAAAATGCGGGCTCGGATTCCGCAATATTGCAGAAAGAGACGCAGTAAGTGTCGATGTAATTTATCCACTGAGTCGATCATAACGCTGATTCTCTTGTCCTGGTGTGTGGCGCATACAGCATGAAGCTAATGAACATCCACAGGTGAAGTGTGCGGCGTGTAATGGCGAGGTGATCTACGAAGATCGTCTTCAGTCTCACTATGCAGAACGATCACCCCCACACTCTTTGTGCAGTATATGTCAGCAGGGTTTCAAAGATGCAGCTGAGCTTTTGTCAGTGAGTGAAAAGGCCAGGCAGTCGTTGTTTGGATTGCGCCACTCACAGTACAAATGATGTGTACAGCATAAATCCAGCGCACATCCGGCTTGCAGTGGATGTAAAATCGATTTCAAAAGCCAAGACGATCTTGACAATGTGGGCGCTGAAGTTTTACTTGGTTCATTGGATATTAACTCTTCTTAGCATGTAAAAAGTTGCTCTCCTGCTGTAGAGGCACACATGGCGATCTACACGACTTCTGGATCTACTCATTCAGACTTGGTCATGGAAACAGGACATTCTCTGCATGGGAGCGCTTGCAGGACTTCTTCCCCGGTTGTACAGATCGATTCGCATGGTCAGACACCCTTGCGACCGGACACAGGCACGGCCAAACACTCTTTACATTGGACACAGTGGAGCTCATCCATTAATCTACACGGCCAACTTCGTAGTACCGTGACCGCTTCCTCCCAACCGACCAGTGGATCTGCAACTTCTTCAGGACTTTCCAATGCGGTAATGCAGATTCTTCAATCTTCACTGCCAAGTGACGAAGAGAAATTTAGCGCGTCCCTACTATCCCACTACCTCGCCATTCCCCTTTATGGCAAACCACACCAGTAAGACCTGTTTTTTTCTCTTCTACCAAGGATACCTAATGGACGTTTGTTAGAACCACAATTTGACCAATTCATTTCAGTCTCTCTCGACAACCTCGGTGAAGTCTCAACAAAATCAAAAAACACATAGTTTCACTCCCTTCGATCAGTCTGGCGCTGAGAGGCATCCAAGAGGCCGGTTTTTGGGAAATGGAACGCTGTGAAAAGAAACTTTTTGGTAAGATTGCCATAAGAATCCCAGCCATCGTAAGGTCCACATTATGAACCAACTGATAGTATCACCACGTAAATACACCACTTAGCCAATAACTGAGTTCAATAACCCCTATTGCAGTAAAAAAATGCGGACAGATGAACTAATACCCTCGATTTTTTTTATTTGTATGTACCCTAGTTTCCGTATCTTGAAGTTATCTATGTTGTAATTTTTAAGTCTCGGTTATGCCTTGCTTGCAACAACCCATAGAACACAATGCGATCTAGAGTGCTGGCGGCGAGTGGGAAATTGTTAAATCTTACAATCGAACGGGTTTTGAGCCCAACTGATGCTACGTGTCGCGTAAACCACACATGGGCATCGAAGGCGGTGTACTTGGATTTCAGGTGACTGGGATCCTAGGTAACGGTGTCAGCGGCGCGGTGATGTAGATGGGCGCAGAAGACAATGACTGGAGATTGCACGGGTGAGGTCGCGTTATGTTGAAGGAGCGTGTCGCGAGAGAAATCGACGGACAGTGCCCCAAGTCTACGATAAAATATAACCAGTCAGTACATGGAGAAAAGTATCTGCTGACACACACTAAACGTGTGCACGCGAAAAATTGAACCTGACGATGAGGAAATCAATTGGCCCAAAAAATTGTGTCAGCAGCTGGAACTGAGTGTCCCACGGGGCGTAAGTAGTACTGAGAGAACAACGATAGGGTGTATACAGTTAGTTGCACAGTCGAAAGAATTTTTAAACTCCTGGTTGACTTGGTAAGCTGACAGGCTAATCATACAATCACGTTCATTATTGCTCCATACGAGGAATCACCCCACGTGTATGGGCTGCAAGGTTGTGTTACATCCTAAAAACGCCATAACCTTTATTGTTTCCATCCCAGGTTGTCGACCTCGCACCAAGGTCTGAGGTCGACGGACGTTCACGTGCAGACAGGGCGAGAGCCAATCCAACTACATCTCTCGTGTCTGTAGGCTTGATAATGCCATCGTCCCATAGCCGCGCAGTCGAATAAAGTGCAGTCGATTGGTCCTCGATTTCAGACTTCAATGAGGAGTGCTGTGCAGGGTCCCTGAAGACATAACGTCGGGAGTCGTAGCATAACTTCAAGTTCAAACACTCACTTAGAAACCGAAGTCATGACTTGTGAGAGCTGAGCAGATCCCATGACCGATACTTTCGCATTCTGTTTGTGAATTTAGTCTGAGTATGCAGATAAAGATGGAAAACCCTACCGGCCACATCCAGAGAAACCTCGGGGAATACTGTTGGTTTCAAGTCAACGATACTCCAAAAATGAGAACGAAGTGTGAAATCACAGCTCGACCAGCCATTCCTTTGAATACCGCGTCAGTGAAGAAACATACAACGTGATCGATAAGCCTACCATAATTGCCTGCTCCAAAACTTCCTCCAACGATTACCGTAAGCTTGGCCACATCTGCACACGCAACGGCACGGACCATCTTCGCACCTGGTAGACAGATTCATCTATCTAGGAGGTAAAGTCGGGAAAAAAAAGACTTACCATCTTTGGCAATACCTGCCTTCTCGGCTTTGGAGCCCACCATATAACCTAAATTCAGGATGTTGATAGAAGCATCTGATAAATCAAATCACAGATCCGACCAGTGACATTAACGAGGAAAAGTAGAGGAATCTTTCTTTGGGAGCAAAGTTCAATAAAATGAGTAGCTTTCACGGCAGACGGAGAGAAAAGAATTCCATTGTTAGCAACAATGCCAACCGGGTATCCATGAATGTGTGCGAAACCCTGAAGGGCGGAAATAAATCAGGATCGAACGAATGATGCAAAGACGGTATACCGTAATAATCGTGGTTCCATATTCCTTCTTGAACTCCCTGAACTTGCTACCATCTACAATGCGTGCAATCACATCCCTCATGTCGAAAGGCTGTCGGACATCTGTCCCAACGATACCATGAAGGTCAGAACCAGGATATAGAGGTTCCTCAGGTCTGTTCGAGGGCTAGTAATCCTGGTAAATGTTTTTGCACGTGTTATGTGATATCAAGTCGACCTACCAGTACTTCACGGCTGCCTGCCATTCCAAGGTCTCCAACGATTTCTCTCGCGATTGCAAGCGCGTGCTCGTCATCTCTCGCAAGATGATCTGTCACGCCACTTTCACTTGAATGCATTAAACCGCCTCCCAAAGTTTCCTCATCAACCTCTTCACCCGTAGCGGCTTTAACAAGCGGAGGGCCGGCTAGAAAGATGCGACCTTGGTTTTGAACGATAACGTTCTCGTCAGCCATGGCGGGAACGTAAGCTCCACCTGAGCAAAGTGAGTTGAATTGGACCATTGATAGAAGTGAAGCGAACCTGCTACAGAAATGCCATGCACTACAGCAATTTGTGGAATGCCCAAAGCTGACATTTGAGCCTTTTAGAACATGTTAAAAGCTGAACTAAGCTGTGTAGAAGGGAGCGTACCATATTGTAGAATATACGGCCAAAATGTTCTTTATCAGGAAACACATTCGCCTGGTGAGGTAACGCCGCGCCTCCAGATTCCACTGATGGCCGCATTATGACTGGCACAGATGGTGACGTTGAAGTGAACGAGGATACATACCTAGATAGACACAAGGAAGACCATGCTCGCGTGCTACTTCCTGCGCACGAAGATGCTTTTTGACCTATAAACCGAGATGTTTAGTATGTAGTTTACGACCTGCAAGAAGCGGCAGTCAACTGTAAGAGGATAATACGACCCGCCCTTCACAGTAGCGTCGTTGACAACCACAACACACTCCCTGCCTGATATTCGGCCAATACCAGTGATGATACCCGCTCCAGGTATGTCCTCTGAATAGACCTCATGAGCAGCCAATGCCGAAAGCTCTAAAAATGGTGTATTTGGATCTAACAGGAGCCCAAGTCTAAGATAAGCCTGAAATTTATAAGTGACCGCGAAACATATTAGAAAACGCGTACCTTTCGCGGGGCAACTTCTTTCCTTTGCTTCGCATGCGTTCCGCCGCCTTGGCACTACCACCTACACGAGCATTGGCCATCTTTGCTTCAAAATCAGCTACGAGTTCGTCCATGGCTTTGGCCTTCGCTACGAACTCTGGAGAAGAGGTGGAAATCAGGGAAGGGAGAACAGTGGCATGATATGAACGTCGTGGACTGGTGATTGTTCGACGTAAACACTGCTGCAATATCAGACGCATGGAACAAGCCAGAGATGCTAACAAGGGTTATTTAACAGGCTGTTGCGGAAGAGAATAGTAGGTTATATTCAACGTCGACGTTAAGGAGAAACTCCGATCGCAATATCGCGGCCGGACCATGCATGGACATGGCGACACCATTTCTAAATGACCTATCTCAACGTACAGCTATGCCTCAAAAAATCTATGTAACACTGTGTATTCACGCGTCTATGTAGTCTAGAAATCCTTCCAATCATCGTCCCAGTCACTTTTCTTCGCGGTGGACGTCGTCTTGGATGCAATCGACGGAGCAGTCACTGAAGAAATGCCTGACTGATGACGACCGTGTTCAAAATCAAAGCCATCGTCATCTCCATCATTGTAAAGAGCAGATCTTTCGCCAGAACCGTCATGGGAAAGCGCACCATACCCAGCACGTTGAGGTCCTCCTGTGACCTTGTCTTTTACCGCCCCAACCACACCGCCAACGCTGCTAGCAACGTCAACACCAAATTGCTGCTTTGACCATTGATTCGCAGAACCTCCAGCAATAGCCGCCCTTTTTTGTGCCTCATTCATGTATCCTTTGACACTCGCAGTGAAAGCAGGATCCGTGACTTTTTCAACTCCAGGTTGAATGACGTTCTCATTTACAGCTTTGCTAGCTCCAACAACTGCTGCAGAGAACAGCGACCATCCTTTGCTGATCGCGCCTAAGGGATTTTGCTGCAGGTCAGTTAATGTGGGAGCAGCAGAAGACGATAACGCATAGGAAGGGTGATTGGAGGCCAGTGGGGTTGGCGTATTACCAAAGCCAGTATAGCGACCACCTTGACTGGGTGGAAGATCAAGAGGTCGGTCCTCGTTGGCTTTACCCAGACTTGCAAAGTAGCTCTCGTTAGCGGTTTTCTGATCAAGGTCTGGAGTGCCACGAGGCGAATTCCGGAATGGGGACGGTGAATTACTGCGTAGGGTGTTTCCTGTCGTTGATCGAGCGTTTGCGCGGGATTTTCGAAGGCCTTGTGCGGATGACGGACGAGTTGACGGCGATGAGGATTTGACATTTTGGGCGTACCCAGGGGGCGGTAATGATGGGGTCCATTCTTTACCGACAAGCTCCGCATCCAGCTTTTTAGATAGATGAGGGAAATACATAGTAAACAGCAAGAGACGACATACCTTTTCTCGGTATTGTGACGCTGCCCAGCAATGGTATTTATCGTAAGAGCCGAGTTCCTCGCTATAGCCTCCCTGGACGGCAGGGTTGTAGGACTTGAGGAATTCCTGGAATGGAGCGTTGCCACCGAGCTACATGTAAATCAGAGAGAGTCGAGACGAAACCTCATGATCCCTCACCTGCATTCTTCGAACTTGTTCATCTTGCCAGGTATCCATTGACACGGACCTCACAAAGCTAATTCGATGAGAAGCGCACAGGCAGCAAGACTCACTGTCAAGACTCGCACCTTATATGCACGCCAAATCCGCGATGCGTTCCTGCGCATTGTAGGCAGAGGAATATGGCAAAGCTGGGGAAGCTGAGTGTCAGTGGTGTCGCATGCGAGCAGGTACTTACCTAACAGAAGCCCATTGAGGATTCAGATTGGAGCAATCGCAGCAGACTTTGTTTTTGAGGTCTTCGCGCTTGGAAAGTTCGCTGAGGATCTTTTTGGCCGCTACTTGGTCTGACATTATGTCCACCAGAGTCTTGTTGAATTCGTTCTGGGTATTATCATGATCGGATAATTCTCCACGTGTAAATGTCATAATAATAGGTTCATCTTATCAGATATTGCAACTGAAAGATCACTTTCCTCGCGACCCCAGTGAAAGCATGTACTTGCAGACCATACTTCTCAGGAGAAGAGGGACAATTTTGTAAAACTCGGGGTTGATCTACAAAACTGTATCACCATTTACACTCTGAATCATTCACTCATCTACACAGATGATATAGTAAGGTAGTAATGACTGGCGGAGGAGTCGTCGTTCGAATTGCATGGGATACTTATTTTTCCGGGCATAATCGAAGATGAAGCGATCTGATTTTTTGTGTGTCCACATAGCACTTCGCGGTGGTCGAAGAGAAAAATAAACGCAGATCTGTGGCTGTGTTAATTAATAAAGCTTGGCTAGTAATAAGCGTGTTTATCCCTCTCACTCTCGATATACCAGCGCAGGGAATATTCTGGCAGGCTTTTAGACAACAGGATCCCCCTGTCAGGAGCTCGGTGTAATCAACGGGCCAAAATAGACGAATAAATAGAGATTTGTTGCGAACTCGAGGTGACATCTTGTGGTGTGTGGGTGTTCCACTCTCTCGGGTCTCCTCTTACTGGACAACGCATCCCACCGTTCAGACATTCAGAAATTCATACTCTATCTCATAATTCCTGACTTGCTCGTGAGAACTCATTTCTCAGAGCTACGTGTAGCAACAGGTGCTCGAAATCATCCCAGTCTTCGCTCCCATCCATCAATCATCCATCTTAAGGCTAATTCGCTTGGCTACGATATTGCTTATCGGCCGAAAGCTTCCCGTTGCTCGATAATGATTCAACAGACCAACCCTCGACAACTTGACACAAGTGTAACGTCCCTCTGTCAGGCTGCCCAAGATGGCCCAGAAGAGTGGGGTTTATGGCAGGGTCAAAGGTAGGTTACCAGTTCTATCCGGGTGACACTGGTCTATCTACACGCTATTGCCTAGACATTATTCACTTGAGGTAGTTCAGCATCCCCTGCGAGCTCGTATGTGCGGATTCGGCGATAAAGTGAGTCAAGTATCTCGATTGATATAGATACTTGACTTGATGTGGACAAACGGTCTTGTAGGATCGAAGACCATTAGCTCCAGCTGCCGTGGCGAAAATGGTAGTCAAAAGAGAAGACGATTCCATTGTTGACGTCGAGTATGTTTAAAAGTTATACTTTCTTCTTTCATTTTCACCTTTTCTGACGTTTACAGCGACGTGGATTGTTCCTTTTTCTTGGTCACCGTTGATTTGTGGTCTGAAGATGGAAAGCAGGAGATGAATCTTGTCTTGCACCCGTCCTCAGGTGATCGTTTTGTACCGGTTCACACAACTAAAACAAGGCGAAGAGGAACAAGCTCGTCGACCCCTCACCCTCGATCTTCAGGCAATCAGACCCCAATATCACAGTCTACACCCTCGGTGCAATTCAGGTCAGGAGACCAGGTTTGTGCACTCTTTGCCACGGAACTTATCCTTACAGTTTTGACTTTGCCTCGTAATAGGCCGGTACCCCGTCTATGCCACCTCAGACTACCGGCTTCAACGGACAAGCCTACTATCCTCCTATGGCTGACAACATGAATTTCTCTGATTCTGCATCATATAGCACCACTACAGCAGCCGAAACCCCAACATGGGGCTATTCAGCACAGAGCCCACCAGGCGATCGGAATACGTCTTTTCCTCCCCCCGTTCTACCATCAGTTACCTCCTTTTCGCGCACTGCTAGCAATGCTCTTCAGGATTCGTGGCAGCCCGAGCAGGAGCCCGAAGTTCTCCCTTGTCGTGCGTGGGGAACGGATACGGCCTACCAATCAATGGGCACCTATCACCCGCAAGCTGACCCGACCATCCGAGCCTCTAACTCCGACGGGCGAGACGAGAGTTGGGCACAAGAACCGGAACGGTACGGTCATGATGTTAGCCATACCCAAGTTGACGGTCCCTATTCTTCCACGGGATATGCTCAACCTCAAGCGCCGCCACCACCTCCATACTATTCGTCTAATTTAACTCCTTTGATCCAGACTACAGCAACTCCGATTCAGTCGTCTGCGTCTGTCCCAACTTTACCACGCCATACCTATACACGCACGTTGATTGGTCCATTATCGGCCAATGCTTGTCGTCTTCTCGATGAACATCGGAAGCCTGGGATCTTTTTTCTGTTCCAGGACCTATCAGTTCGAACTGAAGGTGACTTATCCTTTTATGTGATAAACTCTGAACTTAGTTCTTCAGGCCGCTTTCGTCTTAGACTGCGGTTGATGAATATCGGAGCGTGAGTGGAACTTTCCACCCCCCTCATAGCTGTGATACAAGCTTTTCCATAGGCCACCCGCTCCGGAAGCCGGAGCCACATGCATTCACAACGATGTTTCCCCGGTGCTTGCTCAAACTTTCACAGATCCTTTTTTAGTTTTTTCAGCAAAGCGATTCCCAGGTGTTCCAGGTATGAGCATATTAGTATTAATTACTACAACTTTTTGTTTTAATTCCTATGTGAAATATTAGATACTACTGCCCTATCAATTGCATTTGGCAGCCAAGGACAGAAGCTTCCGCTGGTAGGGTGCTGCGCAGCTCGTTTCCGCCTGTTCCTACTGAATTATCCATGTAGCGTAATCGTCACGGGTCGAGCAAGCGTCGTCGGCGAGATGGCTCCTCAGATGATGATTCCGACGGAACATGAGGGAGAAAGGGTTCACCTTGCTCGGATTGATCTGCATGGTTTACCTGTACACCCCATCCCAAGCACTGATGTATCTCCCATCCTGTTTTACCGCAAATTGTAATATTCGTCGTATTCCTCGGTTGTCAGCTTTTGCCGTTCTTTTTCGTCGTGCTCGAGAACGAGTTGAACCGTCTTGGGATACTTTTCAGAGATCGTCCGGAGCAACTCCCGCGCTTTGTATGCTTCGTACTCAACGTCAGGATATTCTATAGTCTCACCAATAGGGTAGACAAGCCTCCCCTCGTAAAGACTATTGTACACCATAAGCAGCATCGAGAGCGTGGCTTTGTGAGCCTTCCAAGTGGCCCATGACGGTGAAATCTGGTGAAGAATATGCAAGTGGTGTGCAAGATCATGACTACGGCCGTCATCTTCTTGGAAATCCGTCATGCGCTCAGTCCGTGCGACAGATATCTTGGCTACTCCTTGCCGTTTGAAGCCGCGCAAAGTAGGAATACTAGGCACCTCGTCCTCCTCGTCCTCCTCGTCCTCCTCTTGGCGCTCTGCGATGGCGTCAGAAAGGAGTGGTGAGCTCGGGTTGGATTCTCGTGTTTGTTCAAAGTTGATGCTCAGCTCCTGGTAGGGTAAGATGACGCGTTCGACAATTTCAAAAGCGCGATCAATCTCGCCAGCTCGCACCATAGCTACGGACAAGTGGTTCCAGTTGTGTGAATCAAAAGAGAACCCTCGACTCCGCATGTCCTTCCAAACCTTTGCTATTTCTGAATGTAGACCGGCAGCAGAAAGAGCGTCGATATAGATGGAGAGGGGAACACAAAGGATATTCCCTTTGATACCCCGAGTCGTGTTTGACGGACCATCGCCCGGCGCCATCCAATCTCGTGAAGTGCTCTTCATCGCCAGTTCTTGGATGTCAGGCCAAATTTCCTGCACAGCATCGGCGTTGAAGGTACGGCGATAAACGTCCAAAAGACTCGTCAAGTTTCCAAGCGAAGGTTCCTCTCCAGAGTTCTGCAATTCCTCAAGAACGCGCTCGGCGTCCCCGGGTGATTTCATGCGCGCCCAGCCAGATAGAACAGGTCCGTAGAGGTGATTAAGAGCACTCAGACTATCGTATTTAGGCTTCTTCCAAGTTCTTTCGTCCTCGGGGATATCAACCAGGCTTTTCACGAACTGTTCCGCAATCTCCATACTCTCTTTCGACATCTCATGGCCATACGCCTGAAGAATAGTCCTGAGAGTGATTGGAGAAGGGGTGATCCCCAGCTCCGTTATCTCTCGATACACCCCATGTGCCCTGACCTTGTCGCCATGTTGAAGAAAGCCAGCCATAAGAATGGTCAGGATGAACACATTGACATCAACGTTCCAAAGAGGGTTTTTACTTTCCTTCAGGTCATAGTAAATATCTGCTGCGATACTCATGAAGCCAGCATCGCAAGCCGACTGTACGAGGAGAGCATACGTGTACGCATCGGGCTTCGCCTTTGACTGTTCTAGTCGCTGGAAGAACCTGTAGACGACATTGAATGGGGCGCCAATGAGAACGTAGGCTTTCATGAGAGTATTGTAGACTTCGAGGGAAAGCGCAGTGACACGTGCGGCCATTAAATAGTCGTACGCCCGAAGAACACCCTTCCAGGACCCTCCTTCGACGTGGGCGTTCATGAGGGCAACAATCATGCGGTTATCCGGTACGATCCCTTCCTTTAACGCGCGCTTGAAGACGGCCTCGGCACCTAGGGGATCTTTGCGATGCGCGAGGAGGGTAATGACAACGGTGTATGTCACCACGTTCGGCTGGACCCCAGCCTTGCGCATCTCCTGGAGCACACTCATAGTAGAATCAAGGTCTCCTGCGGCAGCAAAAGAGTTGAGGATGATGGTGAAAACATACTCGTTAGGGATCTTGTCCTCTTTCGCCAAGTCTGCGAGCCAAAACGATATTGCTTCCTGGCTGTTGTTTTTCTTCCTAGCGTGAGCGTTTATGACGGCAGCATAGTGAATGATACCCGGGGAGTTCATCCGCTTTCCATTTTCATCGAAAGGAAAGAACTCCTCAAACGTCTCTTCTGCACGCCTGACATCGTTGGCCATGGCGTATCCGTGTATCAACGACGCGATATCTTCTACAGAAGGTGAAGCCATCGCCTTGACGCTGTTGAAGCAATTTTCAAAAGCCTCAGTGTTGCCTTGTCTTGCATACAGATACAGGCCTAGCCGCTCGTAAAGCAGATCGTCGTTGGTGTGTTGGGTAGACTTGTACATATCAACGGCCGAGGACATGGTCGCCGGACGTTGTGCGAGAGAACGGATGAGCATAAACTGGAATTGGCGGTGCACATTGAGATTGAGTCGTTGCATCCTAGAAAACACCTCGCAACCCTCTGTACTAAAGTTGGTATTAGACAAAGCCTGGATGAAGAAACATCCAACGTCCTCGCGGCGCTTCTTATCCCAGCTTTCTTTTTCCAAGAAGAACGACGGCTCAGCAATCTCAGCAGCGACACGCGTGGTAGTTGTTTTCAAAAAATCTACCGCACGTTTGAGAGGCGCGGTAGCAGGGCCGTAGACTCTGAGACGCAGAAACTTGGAGAGGACCTCCCAATGATCACCGATATACTCCATCGCGCGAATGTTTCCCTCGTGCCGTACAAGAGACGTCAAAATCATGTCGTAGGCGCACACTATCCCCGTTCTGAACAGAAACGGCAACTTGATCTTGCTCGCGTCTTCAAGGGCGTCTGTCGCGCCTTCGAAATCTCTACGTAGCGCCAAGGCACGAGCGAGCAGACACAGTCTCCACTGGTCGAAACGCGATCCCGGTATGACGACAAAGTCCAGGTCGGCCAAGATCTTGAGTGCTTTCTCTCCCCGATCCAAAAGCTCGTTATCGGAGGCCTCGGACTGTTTCGACTCGTACTGAATCTCAGCGGCACAGATAAACTTTTCCAGAAAGGCTATTACAGTCGGAAGGGGCAGGCGATACTCGAATACTTTCTCATAAACTGTCCATGCATCATCCAAGTTGACTTCTGATCGAGGAAGCTGAATGATACGCTCAAAGCGTTGTATCCAGTACTCGTCTTTTGTGAATTCAGAAATGGCCAGAAGCCCTGTAGTTGGCCTGGGGGCTGTTTCCGTCGCGAAGGATACATGTCGGCGCTGGTTGTTATACATGAGTGAAGACCTAGCGATTCTCGGACGAGGTTTAGGAGGTCGTTTCGCCCTTTTCTCGGACCAGGTACCTTCCTCGCCTTGTGAAAGCTCGTTCAACATCATGAGATGGGTGTGAACTATCAACAGCATGAGAGTGATGCAAAGAAACGGTGTGGTACGATACATACATGGCCACAAGAGCAAATGCCGATCACTAGAGCTCCAGTCTCGCAAGGGCTGGTGTTCAGAAAAGACATCCTCCAATTTGTTTTTTCCCTTGACGCGACGAGGTGAGGGAGTAAAAAAATCACAGCCGACGCCGTTGCGTGTCGAGGTGGTGACAATCGTGCGCACAACCGAGGTGAGCCTGGGACGACCTGAGAGGAGCCTATTATAAACGACCGATGCAAAAGGCTCGACCATAAGAGACTCGTTCTTTAAACGAGTACCTGGCCCTGTAGTGGTGATATAAGTACGGATTTGCGTTGATGCACGTCGTATGTTCACCTTTTACCCGTTCCAATGTAAAGAAACGCGATCGTGGCTGAACGAAGAAATGTCTGCCAGACCCAGAACTTTTGAGAATTTGTCAATGTTATGCATTTCCACGTGGTCGATCTGTAATAAATGCGTTTACGATCGAACAACCTACTTTCAAAGAATGAGCATCGACATCCCAGCACACGAGATAGTAATCGCGCGCTCCGACCTGGAGATCCATGAATGCTACGATGTGGTACATCTCCATTTACCATCCTTCTCTTCCTCCCAATCACCACGAATCAATTGCATTACACAACCCAGAGAATCGCTGTATTCCACATCGAACAGAAGTTTCCTCTCGAAACCGAGATAGATGAGTTCGTCGCAAGTTGCCGTTGTCCCAAGTCTCGTTCCTTTGACGCTGTTCCATGACATGATCATGGTTGTAGAATTGACGAGAAGAAGACCGCGACACATTTTTTACTCAGGCTCACGCCATCTCTGACTCCGGTTGGCACCATCCGGGGGTACAAAGCGCCTGAAGGGCACTACAAGCTTAGTCGGCTTGCTGTGCTCAAGGACTACCGAAGCTTCCGATTTGGAAGCGAACTTGTGCTGAGACTGCACGACTGGGTCAAGGCTCATGCCGGGCCAACAGATGGGGTAGAGGTCGTATGCCACTCTCAGATCCCTGCCCAAGGATTCTATGCCAAGTATGTCGATGCGCTATCTACATTCTAGTACACATCTTGATATCGATGGCGTTTAGGTTTGGGTATCAGGCTCAAGTAAGTGCCATTAAGACAAAAGTTGAGCGTTTAAGCAAAACCTCGGGTTGACAGGGTTCAGAGTTTGATGAGGACGGGGAGCCTCATCAGAAGATGGTTCTTCGGCTGCCGTTGTAATCAATGTTATTATGACGTACTATCTACACAGAAAGAACCAAGGCCGCTCGTGAATCGTAATGCTGAATGAATTACAATGGTGGGTGGTAAAAGCATATTTAGACTAGTAGTGTAAGTAAGGAGGTGTTAATAATAAGTAATTGACAACGTTCGTAAAGGTCGTGAGTTTGTCCAGAAATAGAAACCGATCAACTACGAGCAAAGAACATGATCTTGACCTTCGCCTTCGCTCTCCGACTCGACCTTGATCGAGGGAAACAACGGGCTTCCGGGGTGAATGCTGAAATTGATGTTGGAGGAACCATAAGTTGGGGAGCCGTCCTCGTAGACCTTTCGAGCGGCTTCGTATTCCATCTTCTCCTGCTCGGCTTGCGCGAGGAACGGCTGTCAACGAGTCAGGATAGATGCAGACAGAGTCATAGGAATAACGTACCTGACGCTCGGCGTCTGTCATGGAACGCCATTTGGCGGCAGCAAGGACGCTTTGTTTGGTGGTTTCAGTCTCATCACCGAAAATATCGCGGACTAGCTGAGGATTTGCCCTGATACGCTGGAGGAACATGAAGTAAGCACTGAGGGGTTTCTTTGGGGCATTGGGGTCTTTGATGTTGCTTTTTCTGGACTTGCCGGCCTTGCGCTGTGCAGCACGAAACGCGTTCTCGCGCTTAATGTCATCAGGAGTGAGAGAGCGCATGTATGCGGCATGCTCACGCTCACGGGCCTCCTTTGCGGCCTGTGAACGCCGTTTATAGGGCTGTCAAGGGGAGTCAGTCAGTGGATGACGTCACGACGAGTAGGCGCGATAGATACTTCTTTTTCGGCCTCTGTCAGCGACGCGTATTCTTGGCCGGCCTCCTTTGCAGCCTGGGCAACATTGAGCTTGCGGGTCCCATTGACCTGCTGGTTCTGGATCCAGTCTGTAAAGTACAGTTGCCAGGCAGAAGGCGCGAGTTTCGGGGGCCGAAGCACAGACTTGAGGACTGCGGAGATGGTTAGCCAATGGTAAAAAAAAAAACTTTTTTGTTCTCTACCTGGCTCAGAGTTGGAGGACCTGGACGATTCCTCGAGAGGAGGGCTGATGCGCTTCTTTTTCCTCAGAGTCGCGTCTGGGTCGGTGGGAGACTGGGAGTACGACCTCGCGAGACGAGACTCGGCGACGGGAGCACTGGTGGACGTAAAGAGTAGGGGCGAGGCACGCTGACGGATGGGGGAGTGCCTAACAGAGGGTCTGGACGACGAGGAGGAACGAAGGACGCGGGGGGCCGAGTGGAGCTGGGAAGACCAGGGCGGGGAGAAGGTGGTGTCGAGGGGGGAGATGGAGAGACAGGGAGAGTAGGTGTCGTCTGGAGAAAACTGGGGAAAGGGGACACAGTCATCATAGGACGGGTGAGGGATGGGGATTGGGGACGAGGGAGTCGTGAACCAGTTGGTAAAGGCGAGGTCGTTGGAGTCGAGGACGAGGTCGTCGTCAAAGTTGATAAAGGGGGCAGGGGCAAGGAGATCGTCAAAATCAAAGTCCATTGGACGGGGAATGGCGGTGGGCATGTGGCGTCGACGGGAAACCAGGGCGAGCTGGCGCAGGACCCGCATAGTTTTAAATGGATGGCAGCAAAAGGCTATCTGTTTGTGACATGGATATGTCGGCAGAACTTGCCGCGGATTTGGAGTCATCTGCTTCAGGCATGCTACGCCCGGTTCTCTGGTCAAGCAAATCACACGGCTCGTCTTCCATAAATGTCTACTGTCTACTGCTATTCCATCCATCAAATCACAATTTCCGGCGACCGATATCTCGTGCTGTGATACACTCCTTTTCCAGTCTGTTTAGGCACAATCCGATGCAAATCATGAGTCCTCGTCATGCGTCCACAGGGGCCGTGGCTTACCTCCCAGCCCTTGACGTCCTTCATAATCGCCTCTTCCCGCCCCAGTGCCGCCTGCTCTCGTCGGTATGCATCCCGGTCGCCCTCTGCCATCAGCAGCGGCACCAGGTGGATGCGCGACCACACTTTCTCCCGCGCAAGTTCCCTGTCATTGCCATATCAGTCACCTGCGGTCCGGTAGATAAGCAACCTGCATGCGGCCGGATCCTGTGCCCACGTTTAGCGGTGGGCGGGAGGTCCTAGGACACGTTCCACGTCCACCTGACCGCATGCGTCGTCATTCTTTCGTACCGTTTCTCGAGATTGCCTTTCCCCACTTTGTACATTCCCCAAGCGCAAATCCCGGTCACCGCGCCGAGAATCACCAGCGAGCTTGGTCCACGGAGAGGCAGGTTGCGTTTGTACTTTACCGCTTCGAATCCCCCCGCAGGGGGCATGTCTCTGCAAACGCCCGTGTCAGTCCTCCCAGCGGCCAAGCTCGATCACTGCCTACTGTCTAAACGGAGCCGACACTGGAGCGGACATCAATGAGTGTTTGTCCCCCAGAACACACGTTCCAACTTACTTGTACAGTCAATTGTCGTTGCGGAGTGTGAGAGAAAACGGGTCCTAGTGGGCGGGAGAGCACGTGATGTGCGTGGGAACTGTGGCGAACCAGGGAGATTGATTTTTGTGCAAGTATGTAGATGAAAATACATCAGAGACCCAGGCACGCTTGCATTGCGCCCGTGAGGTGGGGGCAGGCTGGAAGTGGTGGACACGATATGTAATGTCGGATGAGAAAGAAAAAAAAGTAAAGGAGAGTAGCCGAAAAAGGCAAGATATCGAACAATCGAAGCCGACTCAACGCCAGAGTTGAAATAATAATGCCGATAGACTCGAACGTGCCAGCTGTCTCGAACATCCATGTCTGTGCACCCGTCCCCTGGCCCCTCCGCCCGCCTCAAACAGCCACATCCTCCTGTCGGCATTGCTGCGGGCGCCGAGGACGCTAAATACCAGACAAAATACAGGGAACTCAAAAGGAAGGTCAAGGAGATCGAGACAGTCAGTCCACCACGCCCCTCCTCCCCGTTTACCTCTAACTCTGCCTCAAGGACAATGATAAACTTCATTTCAAGGTTCTCCAGGCCAAGCGGAGCATCCAGCGCATGAAACTAGAGCGCGCGTGAGTCTTTTGTCTCCCGTCTCCCATCAGACGCGCTAAGTTCTTCCAGTATTCTCTACGAACGTCTCTCCTCTCCCACTGACCGCCATGGTCCTCCTGTGCCCCTCCTCCCTCCTCCGGTCGGTCCTGCCCCGCCCGTGGCCCGCTCGCGTTCTGGCAACCATCCCAATGACAACCCCAGCGTCGACTACGGCTTTTCTCGCACGTACGAGTTCCCTGGTGTCGCTCATATCCACTCTCCTCCGCGGCGCACTCCCATTGACGAGTCGCGTCATATGCCCCCCCCTCTTCCTGGCACCCACGGCAACTCGCGCACCCACGTCAGTCCCACCATGCATCATTCCCATGAACGTACAAGGTCCCAATCCTCGACGCGTTCCCGAGTCCACCCGCAGCCTTACATTCCGCACCAATATCCCGAGCCACTGCCGCAACAACTCCTGCACAGCCCTCCCATCCAAGAGAGGGAGCGTTCAAGGCGTCATGACAACCATGATGCCCCCCATGCAGATCTGCATCAGCATTCCCGTCTCTCCTCGTTCATGCCGCGTCTCTCTCCCCCGCCCGACTCCCGGCGCGTCCATGGCCACCCGCCTATGAGTCCCAGCAGCAGGGACGAATACGACTACGAGCACGAACGTAGCCATTCTCGTGACTATGGACGCAGTCGCGACTCGATCGTCTCTCCGACAATGGGCCACCGCACCCGCCACTCCTTTGGCCGAGGCGACGTCCACATGCGAGACGAGCCGGCGTACTATCCCCACGGCGGATACGCTCCGCATTCCCGTTCCGGTTCTCCCGTTTCGGGTTCGGGTTCGGGGTCCGGAATAGGCAATGGCAGCGGGGGTGGGGGTGGGAACCTTGCCGTTGGAGGCGACATCTCGAGACCTGATTCGCGGCATTACTACGACCCGCACGAACGGAGCAGCAGCACGCGGGCGTTCAAGCTGAGACCTGTGAATCCGCCGAATGAGGAGTTGGACTTTGTCCACGAGGACGGGCGATCCCGCGATCGAGGAGGTGGTGGTGCGTTCGAGGTGTCACGGAAGCGAGGACGGAATGAGATGGAGGTGGATGATGACGCAGTTGACTGGAGAGTTCTTGAGGATAGGGGGAAACGCTATCGAGAACATCGTCGGAGTATCGATAACCAGGATGACGCCCGAATTGGGCCCCCATGATGCTCTTCAACAAAGGGGCATCTGTCGCTGCCGTCATCATCCAGTCTTCTTTTGTTTTTTTTATTAACAGATTTGTTCATCTATGTGCTCTGTTACGAACATGCTGTCATAGGTCGACTTTTTGTCTTTTGTGCTGCTCTACGTGAGTTCACCAAGAAACGTGTGTCTCATGACTTTCCACGGCGAGTCATCAGACCTCTTTCATTTTACGCCTATTGCCACACTATACGTCAAACCGACCCATACACACCAAATTGCTGAGTTTATTTTTTAGAGTTTCTGCTACAAAACAAAACTCCTTTGCTCTCACAGCTATTTGTTCTTTAAAGTTTGAGCGTACCGACGGAAATATCCGGAAAGAAAACATTTCTAGATAGAAACCCATCGAGTCAACCTGTCAACTGTAATTTGTTTTCTAATTGTGACCAAGTGAGCTCGAGTCGAACATATCGAACCGAACCCCACGAGGGAAAAAGAGAGAGAAAAAAAAATATGCTGTAACGAACGCATTGCCAATTCGTTCAAGTAAAACGTGAAATGATCTTTTCCAAATACGCAAGCTACAAGGGTCTGACTCCGCAACCCATGGGATAACTAAAGTAACCCAGGCCCTTGCGTTATCGTTATCATTTCATCATTCAAATGAAGCGCCGTGGATCGTCGGATTAACAATATGCGCAGGTGGTCTAGTAGGGATGACGAAATTGTAATCCGACGACCTCGCCACTTTGCGAAATTATTGACCAAAAAAACGTGATGACACACACACACCCAAGCCATGAGGCAACCGGTAACCTATGGGTAGGGACGGTCATTCAGTGGCGTTGAAACAATTTTTTATTTTTCAAAGCCGGACGACCTTAGCAAGGCAAGGCGTAACACAGATTAAGAATAGTTCAGGGGCGGATAACGACACCTTTGCTACATAAAATGAATCTGGGCAAAATCAGCAGCCCCATCAAACAAACTTGCCGCCTTAAAAAAATGAAGAATGGAAGCACCTGATGGTACATACCATACCCATGCAAAACCAAGACTAAGACTAAGACCAACAAACCAGGTGTCGAACAAACTCATGTTTGATCCCAGTTTCCATTCTACTTACCTACCATTGGAAATCCCAAAAGGAAACGAAGGATAAGGATAAGGAAAATTTCGCCTCGGCGAAAAATGAGACAATGAACAAAATGACATAATAACACTTATGGCCGGACAAGGGCCGCAGCGTACCCTGAAAAAAAAAGCACAGGGATGACAAGGCCCAGGGCCCTACAGGATTTGGCATTCATAGTTCATCATACATAGCAATCAGCCGGCGGCTCGCTGGCAGCTGGAGGCGAGAGAGATTATGAAATCGCAGACCCAGACGTCCCAAAAGTCTGTAAGACAGCACACTCGGTAAACCGGGTAGAATTGCCCCGTCCATAAATAGCCGCGTGGCCACTGACTGACCTCCCAAATGAGCAGGCAACCATTCATCCAAAAGTTCATGAGATCTGCGACAAGGGGAGAGCGTAATCTAGATAGGCACAAAATACTGCTCAGAAGCTCCACAACATCACCCATCGTGGACTGCAAAATTCTCCAACGCGTTGGAGCCCTGCCTGCCATTTAATCGCCTGCCGTGCATGCCGAAAACGACGACTTGGTGCACAAAAACACGCTTATTTGTGACCTGACCTCACGGGGCCTAGGGTTTCTGACTGTGGCGAAATACACGAGTACGTGCCAAGATTCTCATACTTCCATGTATTCCATGTATTCCATGATAGCTGTGTGGCTTGTACGTATAGGCATCGTGATAGACCCAGATTCCTGAGCAGAACCTACAAGATTCCTTTCAATAGGGGTGTAGG
This sequence comes from Termitomyces sp. T70a, assembly GCA_017657195.1. Classification (NCBI taxonomy): domain Eukaryota; kingdom Fungi; phylum Basidiomycota; class Agaricomycetes; order Agaricales; family Lyophyllaceae; genus Termitomyces; species Termitomyces sp. T70a. The sequence continues at coordinate 22,799 of JAGGAT010000134.1, read as the reverse complement.
AAGCAAACCCAGCGGACCCGAGATCTATAAGCTCCCTGAGCCCTTGCTAGAGCCGGTTTATCATCGAGAGTCAATAAATAGGGCAGTGCGAACTCTGGCTGCGGCGTTGGCAGATAGATGCCCGCCATGTGAACTAGTTCTATGGTTGGAAAAAGATGACCTGTCAATGAGCATTTATACTCAACGGGTCTAAGATAAAATTCTCACTTCTAGTTGTGATGGTTGGGGCAGCATACATAGGCTTTCGAAGACAACTTGTATTAAGGATAAGTGTGTGACAAGCCCTGATGTGGCAAAAAGTTGTGCGAATGAATGGTTTGGACGGCTGGCCTGAAACATTTCTTTTCACATAATTCTTGAGATTCTAAATCGAACCAATATGCAGAGACAATTACACAGCAGTGATACACACAAAATGAACTACCCGTTTCTGAATCCGAGTAAAGGGAGCGCTGAAAGAAGCCCAACATGTGGGCAAAACCGATCCTTGCGGCAGATTACACGCAGCATAAAGCACTGCTTAGATTTTCCAATTGGACGGTTGTTGGTATTGTTGTTGCTTGATGCATTCTTGTCCTATATTCAATCACAAATACGTAGAACAATGACTCGACGCGTGTGAAAATTCTGTGGAAATCGAGTCAGAGACTGCGAGATAGATATTGAAAACGTGTAAGACTTGCCCCGAAGAAGTAATATGAAAGCGAGAAAAGTTCCAGACTATTGTCTTATGAGCATACAGGCGCTGAATTTTTGATGGACAAGCAAAACATGTCGCGACATGCCTGAATGCTATGTTTCCAACGTATACTGTAAATGGCTGTTGAACGTTGAACGTCGAACCAAGGTTGCAGCTGGAATCGGTAGCTATGTGCGCTAGTCAGTCGTTTGCCGTGACGTCACGCACATCATAGAAAAAAAAATGGCAGAATGATATTAATATCTGTATAAAAGGTGGTGCGAAGTAATTACTCCGGTTCCAATCTATTCTCACCCGTCACCGATAAACATGATCAGCTGCATGCAGTTAGTCATGTCCGAACATAGCCGAAAATAAACGCACAATGGAGGTTCGCAGCGATTTCGGCCTCGGCTCTGTCTCCGTTCGCAAGAAGCTTCTCTTTGTTATAAAGAAGTTCCTCGCGAGTTTCTGTTGAGAATTCCTGGTTTTGGGCTGACGAACGAGGCTCGATCAGGTGTATGAGGTTCGAAGTTGCAGGTCACGTACTTTCAACGATGGCATCAACCGGACAAGCCTCCTGGCAAAAACCGCAATAGATACACTTGGTCATGTCAATGTCTATGGCATTAAAATTAAAAAACGCGGCGGCGGCGGCGGCGGCAAAAAGGCCCATACCATATTTAGTGGTTTTTCTCGAGCCATCCAACCGGGCTTCGCTTTCAATCGTGATGGCCTGGGCAGGACAGATTGCTTCACAAAGCTTGCAAGCTACGGAACAACTTGAGCATTGGATTACACCTTGTGGAAGGACTACCGTACCGATGCAACGCTCCTCACCACTAGGATAACGTCGTAGGGCATGTTCTCCACGGAAGCGGGGGGAGAGTGGACCCTTCTCGAATGGGTACATGATGGTGTAAGGAGGTCGGAAAAAGTTCTCAAGAACGATCCACATTCCTATTGAGAGTTTGAGTGAGTCCTTGACATTTGTAAATTGAGATGCCGACCGCGAATGATCTCTGTGAAGAAGAACAAGTGAACTGCCTTGTCAATAGCAGAAGGTCCGTTCTGGTAAGGATTAAGTTCATGCCCTTGAGCGTCATAAATGGGCTCTGGTGGAGGAGCATGGTGATTCAAATGCTCTGATAGGTCACTTTTGAGATCGTCATAACTATTTGGTGGATGGGTGTGTCTAGCCCGGAGAACAGCGGAGGTGGAGAGCAGACGGTGAGCAAGAATGGCTGAGCGGGCCGAAGAAGAGCGAGGCGCGAGGGAAATACGAGGTTGTAGACCCACGATAAAACGGTGTCGTGCAAAAGACATGGTCAGCGTCGACGTTGCCAACAGCGACGAAGGGTTGAGGACGTGACCCGGGACCGTAAGGGTCACAGTTGTCACACAATCTGACCAATCACAGTAGCAGGAACTCAAAATATGTCCTCATCATCGCAAGCCTCAAAGGCAAAGGCAAAGGCGCCTGCCCTCACAGATCAAGGTCTGCATCGTCCTTCTACTCCCGTCTTCTCATCTTGTTCAATACATCGATCAGCCAGAGATTCAACAATCCTATGTCCGCATACAGAATGAGCTCCAAGCTCTTGCGGGCAAGATAGGAGAGCTTGAGCAACAGACTGATGAACATAGGCCAGTCTACACCGTCACCTTCCCATCGCCAGTATCTCATCCCCTTTTCAATGTAGTCTCGTGCTCACTACCCTGAACGACGCGTTAGAGGAAGAGCCGGATCGCAAATGCTTCCGCCTGATCGGTGGTGTCCTTGTCGAACGGACTGTTAAAGACGTTGTCCCTACACTGGTTACAACTCGTGACGGGGTCTGTTTGGTCCACCACCCTCCGTTATCTATGAGTTTAACCTTGTCTGGCAGATACGCAAAGCTGTCGCAAACCTAACGGAGCAGTACAAGTCCAAAGAGCAAGATCTCGATTCATTCAAGCAGGAATACAATATACGTCCCATTTAGAACTTGCTGTCTCTCAGCATGCACTTGGAGTTTGAATGGCTTCCTAGTCTTGATCACACCCCAAACTTTACTGTTGGCATCACCGCTATTTGCTCGGCGGCATGTCGAGGTCTTAACCTGACAGCCTGTCAGGCCCAAATGATATATTTTTTCATCTTTCCATGCATGGGAATGGAAAACACATGAGGAAGACATCGTGATCAACGATTTCTTGATTCAGGATACCAAATAAGATTTATTATCATGTTCTCGGCCGTTCTATGACCCCAGCATCCAGAGAATATCTTCCATATTGAAGACGGGAGATATCCAGAGTGACCTCATATACAGGACTAATCTCATTGTGTTTATCTGGCGAATGCTATTATGATTGCCACAGTCTTCAGGCCAAAGTGTGCTGTCTCGATTGATCACCGAAGAAACACTAAGCCAATGATATGAACAATCAGCCAATAACCTATGGATTGCTAAGGAGTAGAAATCTCCATTTCCTAGCAGTGATCGCGTGAAAATCAATTACTCATCCGTTATTGTCACCCCCAAGTTTCCTCTCCGTTTTGTAACTTTTGTTCCCTTGCTCGGACCTCAGGCTCACGCTCTTTTCCCCTTATAATGTTATTATTCACCCCTTTTGATCTCTTTCTACTTGCGGTATCTATCCTGTTTCCGGTTGTCCATGCCTTAGGCCATGCATCTCCGGCCCACTCGCTTTTGAGACGCGGTTCTGCGGCCCAGATCAATACCTTCCTCAATGCTCATAACGTTATTCGAAAAGCACATAATGCCACTGCACTAACGTGGTCCCTTACCTATGCCGCAAAAGCGGAACTTTGGGCTGATGCTTGCGAATTCAAGCTGACAGAAGGAAAGCTCGACGAAACCCTGTACGGAGAACTTCATACCGCCGCAACCGGCCTTTTTGATATCACCACTGCGATCAAGCAGTTCGCGAAAGATGAAGGTGTGTTGTTCGCGTCCGTATATGATCTGAACGTAATTTGACGTTGGGCGCTTCCAGTCCATTACGACCCGGCAAAGCCAACGTTTAACCACTTCACGCAGCTTGTGTGGAAATCGACGACTGAGGTCGGCTGTGCTCGAGCGACATGTCACGACCTCCTCGGCCACCACACTGGTGCAGCAACCTACTATGTTTGTTTGTATAGTCCCGCGGGCAATGTCGTTGGGAAAGCCGCGTAAGTTCCCAACCAGTATGTAATGCCCCAAGTGTATCGATCATGCCTTCAGTGACAACGTCCAACTTTAATTTTTAAACTACTGTGGCAGTACCTTCAAAGATACCACCCCAGGTAGAATCACATAATCCGACATATCATCTCTCATTCCCCGACATGGTTTAGTTCCGCTGATGATCTTTTTGGGGGCTCCATTACTTTAACCCTGCCCTAAGTATGCGCTAGAAGAGGGGAGAAGTCATCGATAAGTCCACTTGCAACTAACGTTGTAATTTAATCATATACACTTGAACGATATGAATACCCCAGATTGTCGGTGTTATGAAACGTTTTCTTGGCTCTGCGGTAATTATATAAAACATATTGAACGGATCAACAATGGAGGACTTCTGATCTGGATGGACCGGCAACCGGACCGAGTGACCGAGTGACGATGTCGTTTCTCCTATGATCGATTTTTTCGGTATTCTCAATATTATCATATCACAGAGTCAACATCGTTTGAGTCTCCTGAAGAAGAGTAAAAGCTGACTGACGTTGATTAATGACTGATGGTACTACATTGGATTTCTTCAAGCCTTCGGTTGCCACCGATCGGCCCTGCTATCTAGTGTCTCATCCATCCGGGTTGACATCTCTCGGGACTACGGCGGGGCTGTTCACAGATCATCGAGGTGTCTCGAGCACTACGTCCGTCTGCCCTCCACTTACGTCCTCTCTCACTATTCTTCGACGAAAGCTGCGTCTGTGTCACATATTCAGCAAACGCTTCCGTCTGGGCCGGTAATCTCTCCCGCGAACGCCAAGTGCACCCGAGTATCTAAAATCTTATCCTCGGGCTTCGGGCCGCTTCCGATAAAGTTATCTTGACCGGATACTCCACCGAACCAATTCGTGGATGTCGAGCGGTTCGTATGACGTCCTCGTCCTAACAGCCTTGTGTTCCGGATTATGTGACCACCGTTACCATCAGCAGCAGGTTTTGAGGAATCATATGTGTCCGATGCATCAGCAGCATTCCACACTAGAGTTTGTGGTGCTTTAGGGGAAAGCCAATCTTCAGCAGCGTGCTAAACTGGAAGCCAGTCACTCGCCAAACCGCAAACAGTGTTATCAATCATGTAGGCTCCTCGTGATTTTGAAGCCAAAGAGAGATCTAGTTTAGAATCGGATAAGTAACAGTATGGAGTGCCGGCAGCAATTTGTGGTCTGTTGTTGACTGCTTGAATTTGAATATCACGGAAAGGGTACCCGTCAGAGCGCTGTTTAGGCGTCGAGGATTCTTCGGCAAACCTCTCTGGATCTATTCGGGTTTTACTGTTGTGTGGAACCGAACATGTCAATCTACGGAACCTGTTACCTAGGGTCCCCTCGGGGTTTTCTATTGCTCGATGTTAGTAAGTGATCATGAAAGGCTCAGAAGGCATTACATATACCTTCAACGCCCCGACTAATAGAACTGGACAAACTCTTGTAACTTCCCCGATCGAACGTCGTGGATCCTTTATCCAAGTATCTCAAGGTAGCCATATTGAGACCAGATACCTGTTGTTTGTGGACTCGGGGTCTGTGTTGTTCCGAATCAGGGCCAATACGATGAAGGAAGATGACGTATCGACTCGGTCGGTCCGATCCCGCTCGAATGGTGCCTGCTGATACGAATCATCGGGGGATCCATCTGGTGCGTCGTTCGGGATGTCCTTCCATAAATTGGCGCCGGTTGTTCCACAATTATCTGACATTTCTTGATATGCGCCAACGTCGGAGTGTCCTGAAGGAGAAATGACCGCGGTAGCATTATTGGCGGCTGAGAGTCCACAATGCCAATCTTGGGTCTGGAACGTCAAGGTCTCTGTATCTTCGTTACTGCCTCCCAAATCATCCAATGCTTTCGAAGGTGTAGATAATCGTTTAATCAGAGGAATCCTGGAAGTAGGACAATCAAATTTACGATTCCCTTTGTGTTGTGGCGGAGGTTCACGAAGTTCATTCCTCGACCATGATGCAGAGCTATGTCTATTTTGACGAACACCTCGAAACGAGTTATTAATGGTACCAATGGTTCCTTTGCCAAGGTGGCGGCGTGCCTTGGCGTATTTCTTGGAAGCAGCGATTTCATCGTTGCCAGATCTTCGTGTGAGCCGCTTTTCAATTTCAAGTGGCGCCGCGGCCCAATGTGGCCTATCAGGATGGTGCAGACTTAGCGACAGTGGTCGAACCGCGTTAAAGCTGCAAACTTGTTGGCATGGCTCAGGAAGAGGATGTGGGGGGATTTCCTTCACAAGTTCCGGATATTGTTGAGCAAGCTGTGCTGCCACATCAAGACCGTGAACTAAGCAGGATACAAATGATACGAACATTCGTTGCATCTGCATATGTTGTGACTAGCAGCGCAAGGTCGTCTGAGATATGAGTGACCGAAGACGCGTTACTCTCACGCGACTCTTGAACATGAACCAACTGAACAGGATGTACGCAGTCCTTTGGGCAAACCTGTCAAACTTCCACAGAAGAGGTGAAATCCATAAGTACCTCTGCGCATGAGTATTCAGCCATCTGCCCGGGTTCAAACAATTTTTGTGGAACTTGGACAGGAAAAAGGGTTAGGGCAGGGCAAGCGAGGACGTTCGTTACGGTACAGTCAAGTCGAGAGAACTCTGCCATAGTCTGAAGAAACGAAAGTCAGGTCGCATGGAATGAGAAAAAGAGTCGATTATTACCACTGATTCCTCAGCCTTCGAACCATCGGATTGTCGACTCAATACAAGCTCATCTTCTTCAAATGTAGATTCGACCTTAAGAAACATAGTCATCAACCGCATGCCCATGGCTTTGAATATTTGCATGGCATATTAATACCTTGTTTTGTTCTTGGTGAGCAAGAACTTCCGCATTAACCTTGGAAAAAACCGGCATCAAGTTCGGACACATCAGATGGATTTGAAGAGATGTTAAATGTGTCTGGGAGTTCACGTCGACAGCAAGGAAGAGTTATCACACGGCTGTGAAGCCGCGTGCACGGAACACTCTATTTGAGTACAAGATGCGGAAACCTGCGAACTTGTGTGAGATTATGATACTGAGAATCTCAGCCGAGAAAAAAAAGAATGATGCTCACACTTGTCGAGTCTCCGTCATAAAATCGGGCTAGGATAGATGTATGGCCATTCCCAGTCTCTATCTGCTATAAGGAAAATTTTGAAGTGTGATCCCGAAGATTCGCGTATTGGTACCATACGGCCAGATAAATCGTCACTCAAAGAGTTCTGTTCGTCAGGAGAGTAGGTGATGACGAGCACAAGGGATCAAAGACCAAGTCACGTTCAGACGCTTGCAGAATGTTTTGGATGTCGACAAACGACTCGCCTATGACGTTTCCCATTGTAGATCTGATGAAAAAGCGATAAGACGAGATCGTTCGACAAAAAACCGAACGACATTATATAACGGTTGAGATGACAGGGGCGAAGACCTAATTACAGACCCCAACCTCTTTGCTAGAATGGCTAAATTGATCTCAAGCTTGTCGGTTTGCCAAACCATCTCCCTCAGCACAACATGGGAGCTATATTTGTAAATATCGCTACTGGCGCGTGAACCACGAATTCAATTTCCAGAAGACGAAAGCAGGAGAGCCGTAGAAAAGCCTGTATAAACCGCACGCGTTTTGAACTGGATCCTTCTTTTTCTATTATAGAGAGTAGACCGAGACAATTACTTGAGACGAACAACAATGGCAAGCGGGTCCACACATAATGATGGTGAAGAGTACCATTTCTTTGGGTCCAAACATATAGGGTAGCCAGATGGTAGACTTTTACAGAAAGAGACTTTGAAAATTATTTCATTGGATATGCTGAGGTTGCCCTGCCTTGCAGCTAAAACATGACATTCAGCATTTCAAAGATAAAAGAGACCGATTGACGAACTACTTAGTCCTTCATCTTCGGTTCCTCGTGTAATGCATCTCGCATTTTCTGTAGCTGAACAGTCACTGCTGTGATTCCTCCTTGGGCCACTAAGCCACGTTCCTGAAGATCATCGATGAATCTTCCAAGAATGCGTTTTGCGTCCTCGGCATTGATTGGCCGTGAAGAAACTGGCTGGAGACGAATAGGGGGATGAAGAGGCGCGTCCATGGTAGTAGGAATACACCAATTGATTCCGATCTATTCGCACGGTTTCTGTCTCCATGGTTGCGGTCAGGAGGTGACAGCGTTTCACCGTTTGATTCTTGCATACATGAACATATGTAGTAACGTCAATATAAAACGACTATCATCTGTTACAAGTGTTATAAGGTTTGCTAAAGCAGACTACTCGATTCTTTCCATAGAACGTTAACCGATAAGACAGTTAAGGCTGGACTCGCTCGCTTGCGAAATCATACGCTTCAAGCCCGTCATGTCTTCAGAAAATTCTTCGGATGTTTCTCCAATCTTCGACTCCTTAGATGTCGACATTTTCATGAAAGTGCTGGAACACACTCTTTTCGGTCAGTTTGAAATTCCACCGGTGAATAATAACCTTGCTAAGGCTCAGTAATCTCAGGTCCTTTCTTTCTGTCCTTGATTCCCATTTTCTATGTCTTCCAAGGAACTGAAATAACTGACCCCATCGTTGTGTACACATCCATTTACTGGGCGTTGGTCTCAGCGTTCTGTAAGTTTGCATCAAATGGTGTCATGCGCAAATATTCTCAGTTCCTTTCAGGGTTTATCAAATGGTGTTCAAGGCTATATCGCAATCAACGAAGTCTCTTTTTTGGCCCAGCCAAACTTGACTGGGGCGAACAAATTGTTGTGATTACGGGGGGTCCGTCATCCTTCCGCTTCCACTTATGCGTTGTTCAACTTAGAGCAGGATCCTCGGGCGTTGGCGAGCTCTTAGCCAATACTCTCGCGGTCCGCAATGTCACTGTGGTCGTTCTCGACATGAAGCCGATTGTTACTGAAAACCGTAAGACTTTTCATACTGTGGAAATTATTTTTTTTCATTCCTTTGAGCACAGATAACATCACCTATTACAAATGTGACGTTTCCAAGTGGGAAGAAGTTGAGATTGTGTCAAAAAGAGTCTTCGAAGAAGTGCATAGCATCGAACCCGTTTGATTCACCAAGCTAAATACTTTTCTGCACAGATCGGCGAGCCAACAATTCTTGTAAACAACGCAGGCGTCGTACAAGGAAAACTTATTCTTGACTTGGATCCTGCAGATGTCCACCAGTCCGTCAAATTATACACTCTGTCTCCAATTGCTCATCCGAAATGCTAGGACTTTCTCTGTGAATACTTTAGCCCATTTTTGGACTCTCAAGGCGTTCCTTCCGGCAATGATAAAGAGGAAGACTGGTCATATTGTATGATTGTCTGCCTTCCCTTCACTTCCTTCTCTGACTGGTAATTTGAAGGTCACTGTATCCTCCGTCTTAGGTCACATCGGTACACCAAGGTTGAGTACGTGTCGCAACAGACACTTCATTCGGCTGTATTACTCACAATTTTTAAAGCTGATTATTGCGCCTCAAAAGCGGCAGTGACCTCTTTAAATGAATCTCTGCGATATGAACTCGATGTGAAGTGAGTACTTCCTTTCATTATAATGATCAGGGTATCCATTACAACTTCAGATATAAATGTCCCAAAATTCGGACCACATTAGTTACGCCTGGACACATTCTAACACCCTTGTTCAAGACTTTCTCTACGCCCGATACTGTGTTCTCCAAGTTCTTTTTCCCCAGTATCCAGCCCGTAGCTTTAGTAAAGCGTATAATCGCAGTCATGGATGAACAAGACTCTCAGTATATCAGCATACCCTTTTATGTCGCACTCACGCCATACCTTCAGCACATGCCGAGCTTCTTTCGCGACTTTGCGCAGTGGGTGCGTGTAATCATCTCTTTCGTTTTAGTGACTTCTAACCAACGCTGGTTTTCAGTTAGCACATGCGAACTACGCTATGGACCATTTCACCAAGGTCACTGGGCGTCGCCAAGACGAGGAAAAAAAAAATTAAAAAAGCTTCAACGTTAACTCAATTTCATTGACCATGTGCTGTCGTTTATGTATTTAGTATACATGAGTCAAATCAATGAATATAATGACTATTACTTACTCGAACTGTCATGACTCCAGGAGCACAGCCCATCTGGCAACCCTTGTCATGGTTGCCACTAGGACAATAGCTTGTGTATTGTAGTTTGTTATTGCCATAGAACAAAGCTGACGGCCAACAGTCATGCTGGTTACATTGTCTTTCAACAAGTCAAATGTGACCGAACGGTCACTGCTCATCGTGTCGTGGTGGCCATCCGACATCAATTCTCGGATAGTTGCAAAGGGTAGCCATCAGACTCATTATAAAAGCTTTGTCATTCACCCACACCTTTTGGACAACCTTCCTGTATTATCCACAGCTGCTATTCATCTATCCTACTCGCCCGAACTGGCAGGACCGGCTTCGAGTTCAATATTTCGATCCGATTATCAGATTAAAACTGCGTCTGACCCGGCCTGATTTTGACAGTCATCTACAACGCACAAACACGGATCTGGCTCCCCAGTCGTTTTAAAGGTTCTGAAACGTCTGCACTCGGATTCATAGTCGACTTATACTCATTGAACGTTCCACCGTGCGCCACACGGACGTGATTATCGTAATCGATTGCTGATCAAACTTTCATAAGATGATAACTGAGTTTAATACTATGTGTATGGATAAATATCCGTCTTCCGACCCAAACACGGCTGAGCGCTCCTTCATGTCGCATGAGCTTGACACAACATTCAAAGTATTGCTCCGTCGACGCCGCCGCCGCCGATCAAAAGCCATCACGTGCTCCGCGTCACCATTAAACGCGTCAAATTTTTCGGTTGATGACACCTTTCTAACAACCACATTTGAGACTGCTACCAAAGTTTCGAAGTCGGCGTTTGTTGAGCAGGGAGCACAAGGAATTCTGGAAGACGGGTGGAATAATTTTGAGGTGCTCTTTGTTTTATTTCTCTCAAATTTGATGTTCACAACATCACGTTGAACAAAGCATGTTTCTTCAGAGTCAACGACAATGAAAGTTTCACCGAGAGACACGCATGAAAAAATTGACGTAGTGAGTCAAGCTCTTCGATGGAATTCCAAAGATTAACGCATGTGTGTTCAGAATTCTCCCTTAGTTACGCCTTGGAAGGAGAACATAGAGTGGGATGACGCGCGCGACAACGTGAATACTCATGACATCTGATTGTGACAGCGTATTCATTGAGACACCCCTAGGAAACACTTCGGCTCTTCTCCTATAACCGGCTTAACTTAGTTCTCGACTCCATGTGTCCGCACATCGCCCCCCATATCGTCATTACTCCAGCTGAAGAAACTTGGGAAGAGGAATATACCCTGTGGCAAAATCGTGTCTATCCGCAGTGGTCATATTATCTTTGTGTGCCCCCTTCAGACTACTCTACTGGTCAAATGCCAGTTATCGAACCTCACCCTTCTCAACCCCCCTTGGCAACTCAAACCGACCCAATACCATGTAACACCGCTCAGGATTCGCCTATCGCATATAGCTCGCTCAGGCCCGTCTACGGTACCTCAATATTCAAAGCTTTTGTACACGAACATTCCCAGGACGAGATTCGATCTTCATACTTTCACTGGAGCTCTATCATGTCACATGTACATGATCTTGGTGATGAGATGGCGACTATCCAAAAAGCATTATGCAGGGCTACTGTAAGTTAAGCTTCCGATATTTAGCCCCATAACCTGATGATCTTTCTTAGTTCTTTGTTGCGTCTGACATTGCACGTGTGCTCCGAAAGCTTTACGATTCCCAACCAAACCTCCTTACTGACCTCGAACCAGCCTTCACGTGGACAGATCCAGCAGAGGTATCTGTACATCTCCAAAGATTAGTGGAGACTATCTAATTACATTCTTAATAGCCTCTCCTGATCGCAAATCGCCGGATGCTCGGAGCGACAATCCTCGACTCCACCTGCCCCTTCCTCGCGCCTCATATCATCATCAACTCTCCTCCTCCTCAACCTTACCATCTTATCGAAAATAACACCACACCATACACCCAGGACGCCGCATTTGGTGATCGGCTGGTGGTAGAAGCTTACTACACTGAAGTCATCAATGAAACTGGTTATACCACCGCTTCCACCACCTGCACAGTCGATAATTGGGAAGATCAGTCTTCATATGGTTCTAGTACGGTGGATCTCTACGAGGATGCTACTGACTCTCGGCCCGGGTCTCCTCTCCCTGAGACCCCTGATGATGACGACAACGATCATTACTTTAACATTGCGCGGTATGACGCAGAAGAACTCCATGATGACGACTTGACAATTCGTAATAACTATCAGAGTATCTATCGAGTTGGTTCCCCGGTACCAGCGGGTTTGTACGCCGAAAAGTTTCAAACCACGTCGCGGTCGATATTTTACATTGAAGAAGACGATGATGAACTTCCTTCTTTAGACGATTGGTAGCGACGCGCAAAATTTTCGCATCCATTCATTGATACTAACTTATTGCATAACATCTCATTGCTCATGTTCTTATGATACCGCCATGTAGATACCTGACCATACACATTATCGTTTCATATCACGTCGCAATCATTATGTATTCAACTCATCATCAAAAATTTAGATTGTTACGGCGCGAGAGATGCTTGGTCGATGTCATACTAGACAGACGAGGTCATTCACTTATCAAGAGTAGGAAGTTTCATACATAACATGTTTGGTGACGAACATTTGAGAGGAGGAATTCGCAGCTTTATCGATAAAATGAAAATCGAGTCATCCCTTCCTTGCCAATTCCGAAGCAATTTTCCAGATTACGCCGTAAAAATACATGGAGATTGACGTGAGAACCATGAGATACAGATACAGATAAGGCGAACGAGATGATGTTAGAGTGGTACCGGAGAAGTAAGTAATAAAACAATAATTATCACCATATCGTGTGTTGGTAGAAAATATTGCATCCTGTCTCTAGCTAAGGTGCGGGAACCCAGACGCAACTGAGCTGCATGTAGGTAATATATGAATGTACATAGGAGGTAATCTGGAAATTCTCGTCCTTCCAATGATCCAAGAGTGTCGTGTATTCACCGAGGGAGGTAGACCGGGTGAAGAAGCTGTCATTATCGTTACGGTATCGGAACACTGGCACACCACAATTAGCAGTTGCAGAGAAGAGCCTGTGCGCGACGAGCATGCTTTTTGTCAACCTGAGCCAGTTATAAATACGCGTTTCCCGTACGAATGAGAAACGACGCACCAGGAGATTGGCTGTTTTAAAAGTCGAGCTGTACATGTGATTGATCTTGTTTTGTTCGAGCACCTTCGAGAAGCGGTTGACGAGGCCGTACTTGTCTGTGAGGTAAGTCAGACATGGGAACAAATTTATTTTAAAAACAAGATGTACCAAGGCCAAAACGTTGCAGGTCGATCTGTAGGCAGCTTAGGATGCTTCCTTCGGAGTCATTGGTTTCTTCGTCATTCAAAAAATCATCCAAAGGATGTGGCCCATTGAGGCGATTATCTGCTGCATCCAATTCACCACTGCATATGATCATGTGGCGTTCAGGGGGAGGGAAAAGTGCTGCCAGGATGTACACATCGGCTGTCAACGACGAACCTTCTGCCGTTCTCGTGTAGCTGAAGAACGGTATCTGCGAACCTTTCATACTTGGCATTCCTGGGTCAGGTGCAATCGCTGAGTTGGAAGAAGTAGATAACAAGGGTGAGAAGGGCATGATGTGTCGTGAGCGGTGTTTAAAGGGGGAAGATATTTTCGGCGATAGTTCTCTAAGATCTGTCTGGGAACGCGAAGCTGTCGTGACGACTGACAGAGATGATGATTTTGTTCCGGGGAAATGGGAGAAGTAACCGTCATCTTCACTGGATGAGGCACTGGAGTCTGATCCTGTGGGAGGTGAACTGCATTTCCGAGAAAAGGCAGGCGGAGATAATTCGAAGAGGGGCGAAGGTGATTTCATAAAAGGGATTAAAGGTGGCCGGATGACAGGAGACGAGACGGGAATTCGGGACACATAGGGAGGTGGTGCAAGAGAGAGAATGAGCTCTGGAAAGGCTACAAGCTTGACAATTTTGAGACCCCAGTGGTCTGCGCCTAGTTCCTCAGACAAGCCAACACATGCGAGGTCAGAGGGCAGTAAATGGACATCGCCAGCATTCGGGGACGTGGAATTCTTTCGAGATGATTTGTGTTCTGGCGGTGGCGTAGGTCCATCAAAAGACTTTTGATGGTCGTCCCAAACAGAATTGAAATTCAATTCAACCCCTGTCGGGTCCGTGCCACTCCTAGCACGTGTGATGGAAGTGCTCAGCATCGAATCCGGCCGAAAATCGTGGATAGAAGAACTAAGATTTGGACAGGCAGAAATGACGGGTGAATTGGCGCTTTCAGACCCAGATGAGAATATCTCGAAACCAGCTTCTGCCAGTAGAGACATTGTTTCCTGAAGACGCGATTCTTTGACCTGCTGGAGGGTTAGGGAAGCACACAATAGAGGGCAGAGTGAAGTGCATTACCAGGATGAAATCGCTCATGTAGGAGGATTGGTATAGGATGGAAATTCCTGCAGCTGCCAAAGGAGCCGAGACCTCGTTTACTCGAGCGCCCGAGTTATCTGGAGTGGAGGTTGGAAAAGAACGAAAGCCAAAGATACTCAACGCACCAATCTGATCATTATGTGAATCTACTTGCAACACACACCATCTCTCGTAAGAGACTTCAACAGGTTCGATTGCGCGACTGCGAGCTCTGCGTCCTGAGTACCTGGTACGCTGCCTGAGGCGGTCCTTCCTCGCTATCGGCTCAAAGTCTTCGAGAATGGACTCGTCTGCAAAGAGACTGAGCTCGAACTCGTTGCAAGTGATGTTGAGGAAGGTGGGGTCTGGACGAAGAACCTGTTTGAGGATGGGATGTGAGAGACGAGTGAGCCTGGAGCGGGGGATATGGACGAGGGAGAGGGAGGAGGAGAGGAGGGAAATGGTGACTTGCATGGACAGTCAGAGCTTGGGCTGCTGAGAGCAGCGAGTGGGATTTTGAGAGATTCTTCTTTTCAAAGCCAGATCTCTCGGCTTTATCTTTCCCCTTTTGGCCCTGCGAATTGCCCGGCCAAAGGGCCCGGACATCACGTGCTGCTGCTCTACAACATCTTTGTCCGCAGCCCTAGTTGTTCTCATCGACCCCTCCTAAGTCACCTTGCATCCCAGTGCGGGATACTCTGAGACAAAAGCAATATTCTGTGCCTCACAATACATTTTTTTGTGCTCTTAATCATACTTTATCGATTGCTCGCCCATGTCCAAGTTATCTTACGCCACAGGGGCTTGATAAGTACGCTCTCGCCCACCTGTACCATGCCACCCCAAAAATCGGCCAGCCAGTTCCCTCCAAATGCTTCGAACCTTCTTGAAACGCCATTCCTTCACATAATCAGATCATACGAACTCATTGCAATATTCCTTGATGGAATCACTAGGAACGGTTAAACCCATCGAGCCAGTCAGCCAAGGGCACAGCTCCCGAATTACCAAGAGTCCCAGGATTGATCCCATGACTCCGAACTCCATAAAAACGTCGCGTTAAATTCTAATTAGGCTGAATTCTCGTGGTCATATCTACATGACCGCACCGGCCTCCCGGACTTCTCCTTGATGGACTCCACGATAAGTGCCGCGCAATCTCGGCCGACCGACCCTTAATCTCTCCGATTGTCAATAGACGCGCAGTATTGTGAATTCCTACGATTAGAGATATGAACACTACTTTTGTCGCAGACATTGCATGGGGTCCTTCCTGATAACATCAGTCAAAGGAAATTTTCTAACTGGGGCGATATCATCGATTTTATCATTGCCCTGTACCAGCAGCTGTCCACTTCATGATCCGGCGGCATATCGGAAAGTGAAAAAGTTAAAGTAATCCGAATTCGAGGTAATGTAACGGCACAAGAATTCTAATACAACAGCTGTTAATGTGTCCATAGCAAGGTCACAATAAGAGGTTAGTACAATGGATTACAGGTATATACACGGCATGTCGGAAAGACAAATATGTGACTGATAGTGAATGATGAAGTGAATAAGGATCATGAAAAGCAATGGTGACGCTACAGAAATGAGAGATGCAAGCGATGGTGTCAATGTATCCACAGCAGGGAGAATGTAACCTATATTATACAGACCCGATGTTCCCAATGAAGCAACAGTAATATACAAACTCATAAATGAGAAGGTCATCGGACGATCATCATTTCGTCAGAGTCGCTTGAGCTCCCGTGAGTGGGTACAGCTCGGCCGAGGGGAGCTTTTGCTTTTGAATGCGAAGACGCTCCAGGGCGAGGGAGGGGATGTGCTGCTTTGTACATCGTTTTGCGTTCATGCAAGCCTGACTTTGTAAGACTTTGAGGAGAGGTAGGCCGCCTGCGCAGTTGATAGTGTGAGCTTGGGGGAGGAGTAGCAGGCTTGTTGGGAGTCGGTGAGACAGGTGGGGAACGGGAGAATGCGTTGGACGACCAGGAATCAAGGGGTTTGGGAGGAACATCTGACCCAACAGATGAAAGCGACGACATTGGCGTCAATATCCCGAATAGACCTGTGCCAGTCGAGTCCGAAGGTTCTGGCTTGGGGCCCGGCGTGCCCAGCGGGGAGCAAGCCAACAGCACAGAATCGTTAGCTTGTGGTTCGGTGTCAAGCTGTAGGGCTGGGATATCACTGCTGGTGACTGCGTCTGGCCATATCAATGATCCATTGGGTGTCACTGTAGGAGTGACGTCGTAAGGATCTGAGTTCTGAGAGTCAAGAGGTTGAGATCTGGAAGAGTCATCTGGCTGCGCTGCTGGCTGAGACTGGGATTGGGATTGACACAATGCAATATACTTAGAGTGACGGTCACCGAAGCTAAGAAAAATCCCAAAAGTTTGCGGTTTAGTGATTTCGGATTCTGTGCGCCTCAATTTTGATATCCTTGATGAACTGCCCTCGGCTGTTTCAGTTTCTTGTAAAACATCATCAACTTCTCCGTCTCTTCTGGTGCGCTTGAGAGGTCGTAACGCTGGCTGGATTTGGCGAACGCGATAGGGCTGCACTGGCGGTAACTTGCTTTCGTATGCAAAATCTCTGACTTTAATGCCCAATTCCGCTAACAAATCAGCATGTTTTTTAGATTGTGGCTCAATGGCCACAGGAGCAGTTGAGGAGGGCTTGGGGGGACGGGCCCTTGGAAGAGCGAAGAATGGCGATGGACTTGTTGATGGCTTGTGATGCGACATTAAATTAGGTAAATCTTGAGGAGGGCGCTGGGCGCCACGCTGCAGACTTACGAGAGGTTGGGGAGCTGCAATATTGGCTTGCGCAGGCTGTTGAGTACCATTGAGGGCGTCGGAAACCATTTGGGGCAACTGAGACCCTGTTTATGATGAGCAGAGAAATGCAGGCTCACACGCGGAGGACTGCACGTTTTAGCTCGCTTCTGCTCGTAGTCGATCGTAATCGAAGTTGAGAGTCTTCCATACCGGCATTTGTGTGCTCCAAACAAGGTCACGTGCGCAAATCGCCCAGCACGTCAAAAGTCATAATCTATTAAGCGAAGCGTTTCCTCAAGGGTGGATGTTGCGAAACGCGTGGAAACCCATCGCAGCTGCTGTCGCTGTAGCTGGCCCAGCATACGTCTACTACTCATACAGGTCAGATAAATACCAGACCTTCAATCTTCCTGTCAAGGTGAAAGGCGCCGACGGACGCCCAGAGATGACCACTCGCGCGTTCCCGCTGCTTCCCATGGAACAGCTCGAGGCTCGTATCAGAGAGCATGCCATTGAGAACACACACGGTCATCCAACGGGCCCCATCTGGAAATTTGCAACCGCGGCTTTGTCCTCGAACGACCCCATAGAGGATGCAAACGCACACCAAGTCGTCCAGAGAGATGAATCTGATCCTTCTGCTCCAGGAGACTACCTCTTTTTTGCCGTGATGGACGGACACGGTGGAAGAGATACCTCGCAGCTTCTCTCTCGTATTCTAATCAAGGCCGTTGCTCTGGAACTTTCAAACCTTGTCACAGATCTGAATGCCCAGCCTAGCGCAGGCATCATGCAAAGAGTTTATTCACTCCTGGGGTCTTCGCCTACACAGAAAGCTCAGGCTGCTCTGGACTCGGATCCGCTGCGAGTTTCGCGTGCCATCGAGAATGCTTTCACAAAGCTCGATACAGAGCTCATCAGCGCACCCATACAAATCCTTGCAAACAACCTTGATGCTGAAGCACGGAAGGATAAAGTTATTCCAGACCTCAGCCAGCATCCCCTCGCGCTCACTGCCATGCTCCCGGCCATATCAGGTATGCTTCTGCGTTCTTGAGTTAGTCGGGATCTTTATCAACCTGGTCACAGGCAGCTGTGCCTTGATGGCAGTTTTTGACACAGCTCACAGAGACCTTTACGTCGCTTGTACGGGCGACAGCCGTGCTGTTGCTGGTGTTTGGGAAAAATCTCCCGACGGCACAGGCCAATGGCGAGTGGAGGTCCTCAGCGAAGACCAAACTGGAAGGAATCCAAATGAACTTAAACGGTACAACTTCAGGCGTAGATCTCCCTCTCGCATTCAAACTTATCCATCCAAAAAGGCTGCAATCGGAACATCCCAAAGACGAGGCAGACTATGTCGTACGCCAGGGCCGGATATTAGGTGGATTAGAGCCTTCGCGAGCCTTCGGCGATGCTAGGTACAAGTGGCCCCGAGCAGTACAGGAAACGTAAAGTCGTTCTACTCCTCTCTTTGATGCATTCCTAAACCCTTTGCAAAGACTAAGCCAGGCATTCCTCGTTGGCAATGGTCGCCCATTACGCCCACCGCCCACTTTGTTCAAGACGCCCCCCTACGTTACCGCCCGACCAGTTGTAACCCACCGAAAGTTTGACTTTCCCTCTAATCCGGAGAGCTATTCACCCGGTGCTCCCCGGTTCCTCGTTCTAGCTACAGATGGTCTATGGGATCAACTCAGGTGTGCATAACCTCAACGTCATTTTTGAATCTACATTGATCTACCTCTAGCTCGGAAGACGTAGTCAGCCTTGTCGGAGGACACCTTGCTGGTTTAAAAGGAACCATCCCCAAGTCTCACCTGTCTAAAATTGTACCCACCTCTAGTGGAAATACAGGTATCGACGGTAAACAGAAGAGGAAAGAGGACGCCTCTAGCTCATGGGCGTTTACTGACGACAATGTCAGTGCGCACTTGATTAGGAATGCATTTGGTGGCGGTGACGAGACACGTCTTCGCCGATTATTGAGCATCCCTCCACCATATTCCAGGCGGTATAGGGACGATATCACTGTGACTGTCGTGATGTGGGAGGATGGCAAGGAGGACGCCGCTAAAGTCACCACTATAAAATCCAAATTATAGCACCTCAATGTTGTACTTGTAATCAGGTTGAGTGTAGAGCACAGGTCACTCGCAGCTTAATTTTACTGTTAATATTAAAAAACTAATTAGGACTACAACAACCTGCAGTCAGCCTACTATATCAGATAAGTCGTGGTCTTCTGCTAGTATTTCTACCCAAAGTAGAAAGAGGGTTCAAATGTGCACCACGATAGCCACCCGAATGATTCTGGAACTTTAAACCCTTGTTGCGCAACTTGGAATCACCAGCGTGGTTCTTTCGCTTTTTCATGTGGCCTGAACTGTAGAAAGTGGACGGGGATATGGGCGATGACGAGGGTGGGTGTGAGGATGGACGCCGAGGTGAGGAAGACGCTTCCTGAGTCGACCTCTGTATCTCTGGTTTATCGTCCTCAACCTCGTGATCATCCTCACTATCCGAAGCATACGCCTCGAGACTTGCGAGCGTTGATTTCGCCTTTGAACCCACAACCTCAGCGATTGTCCTCTTCAAGAATGCTCCTTGTGGGTCCGCCTGGCTCATCTTCTGCCGTTTTGGCTCCGAGCTACTCGCTTCCAGCGCTTGCGATGGAAGCAGCGGACCAATGAAGGGCGCTGAAACCTTGGTGCCTATATCCTCATCCACCTCATCTCTCTCCTTCCGCTTCTTCATGCTTCCGACGAGGCTAGGCCGAGACTGAGTCGGTTGCTGTAACGCATTGACTGCCGCATCTAAACCCTGTCCTTTTCTCCTGATATAAAACAACATGTATGCGTTTTTCTTGTGAGGGGAGGACCCAATGTGAGAGACAGATTCGTCGTTCATCTCCCACCAGCGGCCGTCTTTACTTTTTACGAAGGCGTAGTAGTGGCCTGAGTTGGGACCACTACCGGCATGACAGATGACACCATATAGCGAATACGTCGGTCCAAAGCGACCTTCGCTCATGTAAGGCTGCAATGAAAGGTCTTCATCGTATTGAACATGATGGGGTATTTTTCTCCCCATCGGAGAGAATCTTTTCAAGTGTATTGTCAGGACGAGCGGCGCTTCGTCGATCGTGAATCTCTTATCCGCGTTGACGTGTTCCTTGCACCTACAAACATCTTCGTAAGTATCTCAAAAGCTTCCAAGGTCCTGGCACGTACTTTTCACATTTGTATTTATCTGCACCTTTAAGATGGTCTATGGCCACATACTTCTTCAGAGCATCCTTCAGGACCTGCTGTCGATTTATGTCGACGCTAATGTCTAGAACTCGGTCGAAAGTGTCGCTGTTGTACCCACAACTCAAACACGTCACACGGGAGCGCAAGCGACCTCCAAAAATCTGGTGGACCCATGTTGTCTCTGCAACTTTTGGGTCTGGTTTTCTAAGATACGAATGAGAATAATTATAGATCATGAATGTACCACGGACATACCGTGAATATTCAGCTAAACATGACTTCTGCAGCGCGTCAATCGCATACCGAAGGAATTCGTGCGAGTCTTCCTGTCTGCCTCTCTTCAAATGCTTGGCAATGACTGGTAGAAAAATGTTGGTTAATCGCGAATTGACATGGCAAGGTCAAACTGACTCGGCAGTTTGTTAGAAATCGCTGTTGGGGCGAAGGCCCTATTGCTTCTATGAGCTTCGAACATGACTCGCCTCATGCTGCATGACATGCAAAACCCCTTCGCCACCACCTTACCTGCATTATAATATTGTCAGTGATGCTCGGTGGCGACAGCATAGTGAATAACGCACAACTATCCTCCTTGTGAGCAGCTAACGCTCGCAGCAAAGGCGGGGTGTGTAACAAGCATTGCAGAGCACTATTCAGGAAACAAGTGTTACCATCATTGTAAAGCCCTGTACCACGATTCAGGCCGTCTGGCCAGGAAACGTCAATGCCGCCACTATACAAAGGTTTGTCTTTCGTAGAAGCGCCCGGAGCTTTTGCTGGGGTAATGGGTGATTGTGTAGGTACTTCTGGGCGCTGTATGCAGCGTCCGATTGTTAAAATCATTAGAAAGGCCGAGGCCGGGAACGGGAACGTACGTCTGGTTTGGAGAGTTTGGGGGAGGCGTTGATCGGTTCGTATTTACCAGGGGGTACAGCGAACGCGCCAGAAGATGAGCCTTCTACGAATTCAACAGGAGGTGGAAGCAAGCTATTGAAAGCCTCTTTGTCGCGCGCGGGTCGATATTGAAGGGGAGCATCATCGGATACGTGGGAGGTGGGGAAAACAGGCGCGGCAGGGAGGAGTGGTGATGCGAGCATGTTGGGCCGTGTGCGCGGAGACACGACGGTGGAAGAGATCAGACGCAGACGTCGCGTCAAACAGCAGCGATAAACGACGAGCAGGACAAGCGACAAGGTGACAGGAGAGGTTTCGCAAATATTTTATCGGCACGGTTAGTTCGCTAAACCTCTATTTGTTTCTGATGGCCGGCTTGCCTAACTGATACATCAATGCTCGTTTTCATGCGAAGTCCCTTTTATTAGGAGAGTATAATAGTGATCTTGGTAGGCTGAGATACATCATAGCGGTTAGGGCAAAGTATACAGTCCGTCGATAGCTAATAAGGATCGAGGTGGACTACTGGCGAATCTGGTCAATGAAACTATTAACTAGTTCTTTGAAAAGGAGGCAATGCTGGATTGCAAGCCTCCTATGCGGGGGATGGATCATATTATCAGCTTCTTCGATCGAACACCTCTTGATCACAGTCTCCTGCTGAGGATATACTCCACCCTCCACCGCCGCCGTAAAGGCCGGGCTGATAGGTATCTGGTAAAATGTCATGCTAGATCCCACAATGGCGATCGCCGGTATAACCAGTTCCTTCTCGTCCATGCCTAAGAGGATGCGCGTATGGTTGTTGATCGTGGCCACAGCGAGAGCCTCAGCAGTCAGCTGAGGCTCAGGTCGAGTGAAATAGATGTCGCGTTTGTTCCCCTGTGCAATAAGAAAAATGGATCGGTCGATGGCCATGAGGCAGATATCGGTTTCTGCCTTTCGCTCTTCACCACAGATTGTATATAGAAGAGGGACCCGAGCCATTAGGACTTGATTGTACGACGTGAAGCCTAGGGCTCGGAAAAGAGCCAGGGCATAGTGGTCGACAAAGGTCTCATCTGTGTAGAACTGGCTGTGGTGCAGTGTCTGGGACAAATCCTAAATTTTGAAAAAAAATCAAAAATTAGCCAGGCCCACAGGGCCTGTACCTATGTCCAATTTTCAGAACTTAAGTAACTCAAACTAACTTTTTATTGAATTTTCAATAAATATCCAAGAAAAATGCAATTATATAGTTGTTACCAAGTATAGCCACTGTAGTACTGGCTTTGAAAATGTTTTATAAGCCCTCTTTTCAATTTCTATAACTAGATCTTGGTAAAAACTGTTGTAAATGGAACCTTAATAGGATACAACATGTAGGTATAAACTCTACAGTATGCATAAGTAATGTCTGAAATACATAGATAAATTGTTCACTCACTGT